>JARJDX010027419.1:0-12903 GCA_030264735.1 Gymnusa sp. GC000175 | reverse complement strand
TTAAAAACATCGGCGGCTCAGCTCTGGCCGAACATTCCTTTTAAACAGGTCGTCAAATTGATTTCACTAATGTCAAGTCATTATCTATAACCCCTCAATAGATTTTCGAAGCGATTTGGATTTACAATAATCCCCTTAACTTAAATCGCGAAAATGGTTTTGAAATCTCAAATACCTGGAAATATTTGTTTTCATCATTAAACTCCCACCTCCACTAATAATTTTTATCCTATATAGGCATACACACTCGAAAAAGCTCTTCAGTCATCGGACTTTTCCTTCTTGAGAAGAGCAAAACGTTGGCAACAACAACAATAAAAATACGCGGCTTAAACTCGAAAGTAAGAGAATTTACATCGACTCAAGTCGCAAATGCTTAAATTCTAAATTTAAAAATAATATATTCAATACAAACACTATAAAAACGGAAAAGTAGCAGGAATTAAAATTATACCAGCAGAACTAATAAAAGCAAATATGGTAACATCGACGCAAGTAATATATTATTAAATAAAATATGAAACGAAGAATGCATACCAGAAGACTGGAATAGCGGAATTATAATCCTAACATCAAAAACAGGGCATATAAGCAAATGTGAAAACTGGAGACTTATTACCCGA
This sequence comes from Gymnusa sp. GC000175, assembly GCA_030264735.1. Taxonomy (NCBI): domain Eukaryota; kingdom Metazoa; phylum Arthropoda; class Insecta; order Coleoptera; family Staphylinidae; genus Gymnusa; species Gymnusa sp. GC000175. Next base: position 12,280 of record JARJDX010027419.1, on the reverse strand, counting down.
CTTTGTACTGCAAGCAAGATAATGACAAAAACGTTTAAAAGGCTAAGAAAAAAAATCGACAAAATACTTAGACCAAATCAAACAGGTTTCAGAGCCAGAAGATCATGCATAGACCAAAACTGTTCTTATTATTATTGTAGACCAAACACTAGAAATACAAAGTGTGATGTGATAATATACAAAAACCACAAAGAAAACAAACAGAAGAAATCAACAATGACAGTGGAGTTCGACTAGGCTGCACTTTATCACCTATATTATTGCTTATAAAATGGATTGGATAATAAAAAAAGTGGTTCTCATTCGAGAAATTATAAGACCTAGAATTTGCCTATGAATTATGCCTCATAGCTGAAAAGAAACAAGATTTGCAGCTAAAAACCGACAAACTAATCTAAGTAACAAAAAAAAGGTAAATTTAAAATTAATGAACAAAAAACAAAAATATTTGCAGTCACATGTAATATTTATAAAATATTTATAATAAAACATAGAAAGTAAAAGATATATTATATTTAGACAGTGTAATAGACAGTAATGGTAACAGTAAAAAAGACATATATAGCAAAGCCTTCAAGCAAAAAATGCCTTCAATTCACTAAGGAAAACATGGTGCTTAAAAATTATATCAACAAAAACTCAAAAATACTATAAACATTCGCAAATAAATACCTCAGAATAATCTATAACATCCACTGACTGAAAAATAACTAACGAAAGGCTATAGAAAATGGCAAATTAAGAAGAAATAGCCATAACCATAAAAAGGCAAAAATGAAAATGGACCAGACACACATTAAGAACCCAGGATGGTATAGCAAGGCAAGCACTGGACTTTAACACAGCCGGATAAAAAAAAACAGGAAGATCAACAGACACTATTCACTCAATATTGCTGTATGGAAATCATGGACACTTAAGGCCAATATAATGAACAAACTCAAAGCATTTAAGATGTGGCTATTTAGTAAAATGCTGCTTATAACTTGGACTGACCTCGTCTCTAATGTTGAAGTTCTCAGACGTATGAACAGAGATAGGGAACTGCAGGAAATATGTAAAAAACAGCTAATAATGGAAGAAAAAATTGAGGGAAAACACGGTGTAGCCGTGATCATATTGTAGATCAAAAATATTATAGATTAGAAAGGCATAGAACCACTCAAATTATTTAAAGTTGCCCAGGACCAAAATAGATTTGACAGATTTGACCAATTATTATTAAATGGAAAAGGCACTACAAACTACAAAAAGAAGATATTTATGAAGACAACAACAAATCGTTAAGGCGCCACTAGAAAAAAATGCATTCGAAGACCAAAGTTAAGATGGATTGGCAGCGTTAAATGAAACCTAGAAACTTTGGTAGTAAAAAATAAATAATCAATAGACAGGGTGTGATGAAGGTATGTAAGAGGAGGTTAAATTCTGTCTTGGGATGTAAGGAAATAAAATAAAAAATATAAAATAAGAGTTACGAAATTTTTTGCTTGTAAATAAAAGGGACATCACAATAACAATTAATCTATATTCTAAGCCAAAAGCCACCGTCTGAGTGGATGATTAGATGGCAGCAAATTAAGCACCCATGTTACCTTTTAATATATACTTTATTTTTTGGGAAATGCTTAAACGTGGTTGTCAAAAAAGTCATTATCAACAAATTAAGACTGACCACAATTATTAGCAACGAATTTGTATAATTTGGTAAATTCTGTTACACGCGCAAATAACAACATGTGCTTGCAAATAATTATTACAAAAAAAATATTGGCTAGAATTAAATTTCCATAAAAGCCGTTGGTCCCATCCGTGACGTTTGACCCGCCCTGGTGTTTGCATTAAGTATGTACAAAATAGGCTAAAGTTCCATCAACATCCATTAGCTTCATTGTCGGCTTCTTTAAAAATTAACCCATTTAAATATTGTATAAGCACTGCCTTAGGTTTTTGAGCCGTATGAAGTTCTCCGCCGCGTCAGAAACTCGGTCTAAAAGTTCTCGCAACCTCATATCGCTGCTCAATGTAAACAGTCATCTGCATAGCGTACGTTATTGAGTAGAGTACCATTTTTGGTAATGCCTATATCTACTTCTTAACAGTCTCCTGGTTAAAGATTTCTTTTCGACATGGCCTTCTGTATTTTACTTTTTCGCGTTATCTTAGGTCTCCCCTTTTTTCTTCTCTCCTATTCTTTCTATTCGAGTATTTGCTTTGGGAACCTATCTACGCCCACTTTTTCTATGTGTTTATACCATATCAGTTGTCTTCGTTGGACTTCTTCTAGTATTGTTTGATTTGCCTCCATTATTTTCTAATCCTGGTATTTTATATTCTTTTACCTCTGGATATCTTTGCCGAATTTTGCCAGAAATCCATTTTCAGTGACAGTAGCGTTTGCTGCATTTCCTTTGTTATTTGTCAGCTTTCGCATCCATACAGAACCATACTTTGCTACAATATAGCATGTTATAGCAGGTGGTTTCTTTACCTGGAGATGTACTGTCACCATAGTACCGAGGCTTTCTATTGTGTTCTTCCCTTTCAGTATTCAATCTTCTATATCATTTTTTTGTGCGCCCTCCCTTTTTGATTTTTATTCCACGATATTCTTATTCGGTACATGCCCATATTACTTCCAACGCATAAGTATTTGGTTTTCTCTTTATTCACTGTTAGTCCCGATTTATTATTATTTGGTAAAAAACCTTCTTGTTATAAACTCCAGGTCTTCTTTACCTCCACTAATCATCACCTGGTCGTCTAACAATTATATAGAGTGGTGTCGTTTAGCTCTACTCCTATTCCGCTACAAGCCCTTTCCCACTCTTTCGGAGCTTTGTTAATATGTTAATATATTATATTATAATTTAACAGCGTGAGTAAGAGGCAGCACCCTAGTCTTAAGCCTTTATCGCAGAGAAGCTCTGTGATATATTATTCCCTATCTTGATTCTGGACGTTGATTGTTCGTACAGCTGTTTAATTGCTATTATTGTCGTGCTTTTGATTATAGATATTTTTAGTATCCGCCTTAGTTTTTGGATTAATATGGTGTTAGAGACTTTTGTGAGGTCCACAAAATGAAGATATATTTGTCTATTTGTAACTACCTTTATTTCGTTTAATTGGGTAAGGCTAAATATGTCATCCATCATGATCTACCAGTTTGGAGCCCTGCTTGTTTTTTGATTGCTTTGGGCCCTATTCGTCTTTTACTGTATTTCTTGGGATTTTCTCGTTTGGGCGACTCATGGTACTTGTGACTGATATGCACCTCTACTTCGCGCATTTATCCATTCTGATATTTTATATATGGCGGTAATCCATGATTCTTTTCATTCCGTGCAAATTTTTTCTTTAATGACGTATCTGGTTATCAGTTTCTGTAGATACCTTTCTAGCTGTTACACATTTTATTAGTTTAGCAGTTAGTCCTTCTTGTTCTCCATTGATTTGATCGCATTCCATACCATTTTTCTAATCACATATACGTTGTTCTTGTACCTGGTATGCTTTGGTGCTCTGTTCTCTTTAAGTTGTTGTGCGTAATGATGCACCTATTTATTTATTTGTATTGGTTGGACGTTCATTACATTTATATTCTCTATTTTTAGTGATCTAATAAGTTTCCATGCTTCTTATGATCTCGTTCCTCCTAGATAATAGTCGACTTTTTTACACTTCCTTTAGTATCTTTTATATTCTTATTTATCATGTTGTTAAATTTTGCCTTTCTCGTTTATATTTATTTCTATCAATTAGTTTTCTTATGTTTAGCTATTTCTGGTAAGCCAGCTGTTATTCATTTCTATGTTCTTCTAATTCTTTACTCCAAACCATGTTGCTGTTTTGTTTATTTATAGGCCTCTTTCCTGTTCCCGGGGTTTCTTGTACAGCTGAGTGAAGTGATTTTATTATGTGTGCCTATATTTGTTTTACGTTTCTGATTTATCCTATGATATTATACCTTATCTGCTCTATCTTGTCTTTTGTTTTCCTCTGCATCTTATGTGTTCGGAGTGGTGTTCGCTGTACCGTGGATTTTCGCTAATATAAAATAGTAATTTAAGTCGCACTTATATCATCAATGTACCCTGATGTCTTTAACCTTCCACTTATTCGTTTGCTTACCTATAATGTAGTCGATGATTAATTATGGTTTTCTTGTATCTTGGTGCCATGTATACTTATAGATATATTTATGTTGATAGAATCCGTTTACTATCTTTAGTTTGTGTTGTTTGCATATATCTTTTAGTCTCTGCGCGTTACTGTTCAGGGCTTCTATTCCATTCGGCGTTAAGATCACCTATTGGGATATATTTACGATGGTGAGTTAGAGTTGTGAGTTGTAATCTTTTAGGAGGTCATAACACTACCTCTTTACGTGTTGCTTTTCTTCTTAATATATATTATTAAAGTTAAGTGGAAACATGATGTACCCTGACTTGCACCTATTTTTATTGCATAATGCAATCGGGAAATTTATCTCCCACTTTGGCACTATTTATTTGCAATAATTGGTCCATACAGGCCCATTAATTTTTATTACCTTTACCATTTTATTGTGCTCTTGGTATACTCTTTAGTGTATAATTCTCAGGAATATCTTTAACATATGACTTATTAGATTTGTATGATGGTCACAACACTCTTTCGGATTTGTCTTGGGATTGTAACACCAGTCTAATAAAATTACTTCCATTTTATTGGTAGAATTAAACAACCGGGTTATATCCCAAAATCCATTTTTTTACAGTAGTTTCAGTATTTTTGTTGCGGTTGCACTCGACCCGAAACTTTTCTGTTTTTGGCTGATCTAATTTATCTGCCCGCTATGGTAATGAACGGACCAGTAAAGATATTCTACATTTTGTCGTTTAGCATACGATTGTTTGCAAAAAGTTCCTTTATATACTTTTCCATCTGAGTTTCCAATTCACCGATTAGCAGTTTACCGCATTTGCAATTCACCGCATTCTCAATTTACCGAAAAATAAGTTAGCAATTAGTTTTTAATTTGTGCTTCTATCTAAAAATTATTTTCCACAAGACTTAGCTTTTTATTGTAGCAATGTGTCTTAAAAACCTGGACGACCAAATTTGGCGGTACAAATGGTATCGCCTCTAGTATTTTCATTTTTTTAGCAATAATGGCATCATCTTTATAGCGTTCTTTAAAATCTTCACTTTGGGTTGTACAAAAAATGTACTGCACAAAATGAAAAAAAAACTTTAGTCTTTGATTTGCATTCTAATGCGTTAAGATTGATCACAAAATCGGTTGTCACCGTCCTTAGCGATATGGATGGCTCTAATGTTTTTCGCTCTTGAAGGAGGCGTATGTAAATATGTTCCAATTTGTTAAGAAGAAGAAAGAAGACTAAGGTTCAAATAATAAAGAACCGTAGAAAAACTTAATAATCTGTTTACTATTGCACCAGTAGAAACTTATCTCATTAAAGTTTTTGTAAATTTTTTAAAAAATTCAATCTCTTGACAGCAATTTGGTTAAACTAAACCGGACTTTTGTTTTGGGCTTATATTTCTTAATGTTTTTTCATTGAATCCGCGTTTGGCAATTTGTAGCTCTACAACGTGGTTATGTTTAGTGTTAACCTTAATAACATCAATTTAAAAAAAAAGTGTTCTTCAAATAATACTTATAATAATAATAAACTCGACAGATCCTAAAAATTCAATTAGATATGGAAAAAGTTATGGTCAAATTAAGAAAAAAAAAATGGAGGTGTAGTCATCACACAACTATCAGTTACGAATTTAAAACATATCTAATACTTAAAAACCCAATGATATTTCAGTAATTATCAACCAAGTAGGTTGGCAGTATGTCTCGGCAGCTTCATTTTGTTGTGAAATATGAATACATGTATGTTGGCAAAGACTTCGCTAGTGACATCCGTTACTTTTGAATGATATATAACCTATTTCATTAATTGTCAGCTGATAAAAATGACATTCAGTCTCTGCTACTTGATGAAAATAAATTTAATAAAACGTTTCTTAGCAACGAACAAAGTTCTTTAAATGTTAAATTTTGACAAAATGGCAAAAACAAAATTTTTTTGCAAATTTAATTTTAAACGCTTTTAAACTCTTATCTTTTTTCTTAAACTTGACAGTTTTTAAAGTTTTTACAAAAAACTGGAAAACCTAACCAATGAACTACCACTTGCGGTTAGTGGATTTTAGCAAAAGTCACTTGGACCTCCCAGTTTTTGTTAATAGTTTAAATGTGAATTTTCGGGCCGATTAGTTTAGCCGTCCGGGCGATATTTTCGCAAAAATATCGATTTCTAAAATTTTCGTGATTACTATACTCTTAATTAGTTAATAAATAAGTGTTGCGTTTTCGGTGATTAATGGGTTAATTGTTAATTCACTTTTCGGTGAATTGGAAATGTGGTGAACTGTGAATGCGGTAAGCTGCTAGTTGGTGAATTGTAGTCGGTGAATTGCTATGCGTTGAATTTTCGTAGATCCGTGTTTACCATATACCCATATAAACCAGCAACTAAAACGAACCCTGTCACATAAACTCTTTTTCAAATGATGATGTAATCCATCAAGATATCCTTAAAACAAAGCTAAGCTTAAGAAAGCGTTTGTTAAAATAGATTAGATAATAAAAAAAATTCTTTAAATTATTTTTAGTAAGCTGCATCAGTTTTAAACAATTGTAACACATCAGTATATTTTGTTATGTAATTTTATAAAATTATTACAAGAGTAAAAATAGTTTTCATATCATTGTAGATATGAACACATATCTGTGTTTAATTTTTTTATTACTAATATGATCAAAACATTGATTGATTACTGATGTGATTGATTACATAATGTTAACCTTTTATAGAAACCTGATATACATTAACATCAATTACCTTAAAAACCAAAAATTTGTCAAATACATTTCCTAATATTTAAATCATATTATTAAGCAATTTTTTTCGATTACCTGTTGAACCACAAAATATATATAAATTCCACTGAAATATGTTTGGATATTTGTTGAAATGCAGACGATAAATCCTAATATTTTGATTATTAAAATTTATGACTAAATATAATCTTTAAGCTTCACAAAAATGTTTTTTAAACAACCCCTTATATTCTGTGTTTAAAATAAATTATTTTTAATACATTAATTTTAAAAACATTGCATTTAATGAATTTAGACACGTTAAATATCTTTAATACAATTATAACCATAATGAATTTGGTTTATTTTGCTCCGTTATAATTGTTTTGCCACGCAATAAATATATTTTGTAAATAAATATAATACAAAAGTGTAAGCCACAATAATTTTGTTCGCTAATGTAAATTAGTTTGGTTCATTGGTTGTAAAAGAGAATAATTTAATTCATTTATTTTTTAAATGAGCCAAATAAATATAAAAATGTTTGGCTAAGTAATTGAGCAAATTAGAAATAAAATGTATACGAATATAATTAAAATTAATCGTTCGTGAAGATTTATTTTAATCTATTAGGCTGCAAAGAGAGAGTTAGGAAAAAAGGGATTTAGAAACTCAAGCCTATCTGCAGTAAAAAATATAGAGTATTTATAAAAAAATTGAAGGTGTAAATTTAATTTCCGCCGCATTTTATAGGTATTTATTATTTTTTTAATAAATAATACTGGTTGTTTCTGTGAAGGTATGGGAATATAAAAAAACTAATGAACCTTAGTAAAATGTTAATGCACAAGACCGACGTACCTGTTCTTAAAAAGATTCCAGTAGAACTACTTTTTCTCCTTTTTTTTAGGCAATTATCTTCCACTATTGGATATAATCCTTCTTTTTGTCTTTTCATTTTCCTCCGTCTCAAACCAACTTCCTCTCATATTTTCAAGCAACTAACCCACGTCATCGCTTTTATCTCTTTTGCCGTATTTCGGTCTCTAATGAACAATTCGATTTGACCATCTGTGGTCTGTTGTTCGTAGTATATACCCCACCCAATTTCACTTCTATTTGGCCGCCCTCTGTACAACATCTAAAACCCCAGTTCTTTTCCAAAATTATTCGACAACCTGGTTTTCTTTACCCACCTTGAAAGTATGTTTCAGATATGGTTCCCTTTTTCCTCTATTGGGATATATCTGTGCTGTAGTTCGTTTGGTATCAATATTTTAGTTTTGCTCATGGTCACCAGTAGTCCAGTAGCTTTTCGTTCGTAACTATTAAAACTCTATTTATCGGGTCAGTACTTTTAAACGTTTTTTGTCAGAATTTTATTAAATGGTCAGTATTTATGACAAACAGTATTTTAATTAATATATTAGTAGTTATGTTAAAGAGTCAGTATTTTAATTAAGTGGTCAGTATTTTATATAAGCGGTCATTATTTAAAATAAATGCTCAGTATTCAAGCTGAAAATGGTTGGTGCGAAAACGCCTTGTCCGATTCTATACTTGCTTGTTGAACTAAATGTAAATAATCCTACACTTATTACAAATGTTTTTCTCTTACTGAAATTCCTTCAAAAATTTCAATTTTGTCTTTAATTATTTGTTCTAATCCTTGCACTTTTATAGTTTTAGGCTGAGTGAAAGTTTTTTTGAATCGCTGACTAAAGCATTTCTACGTCATTCAAAAATGCGTTTCTACGTCTTTCAATACGTCTTTTTCAGTCTTCCCCATTCAACGATTGATTTTGTGTAAAACCTCGTTCTTCTACCCTCGTTTTCATTTCCGTTTTCCTATGGGTTACTACTTCAGTATTTGTTTGGATAGGCGTTCTAGCTCCTTTCTTTGTATGTGGCTATACCATATAATCTGTCTCATTCTTACTTCCACGGATATTGCTCCCATTACTTCTCTGATTTTTACATTCGGTACTCTTTCCATTTTTGCTTTACTGTTATTCGCCTCCAAAAGTCTATCTCGGTAGCATTTAGTAGTTTTTCTGATCAGTCCTTTATCTACTATATTTATAAATACGTTTTTAATTCTCCTTCAATATATTTTTCCCCCAGTAGATATCGTTAATTGCGGATACAGCTTTTCGTTCTTGCATATTTAGTTATTTAATTTTGTACCTTATTTGGTTATCTTAACACCTAGATATTTATATTGGGAGCAACTTTTTATTTTTGTTCCAAGAACATAAACTTTGTCTTCTCTATGTTAACTTCTAGCCTCCACTTTGCATACTTCTCTATTAATTTTCTTGATATATATTCTAGATCATTTTAGTCTTTAGGGAAGACGTCCTGGTCATCTGCGAGCATTGCGAATCTAGCATATTGGTATTTATTGGTATTACCATATGCCTGCATTTATTTTTTCAGAAATTTAGTGCATCAACAGTCCAGTTCAGCTTTTTACGGATATTTTCCAGACCAAGTGTGAATTATTTTGACGACAGGGAGTCCTCTTGCCACACTTCTTGCTTGTTTATAATTTTCTATGATAAGTCTTAAAGTTTTAGAGAATTAGAACTACATAGTAATCTAACACTTCTAATGAACGACAGCTAATATATTAGAAATTTACAGTACTTTACCGCTTTTTTACTCTTGGCCGGGTGTTCCATTTCTGTCGGTCTTTCCAATCCTCATCTCTGCCTCTTCATTTCGCCATGATTTTCTCAACCTGCCTCTCTTTTGTCATCTCATCGGTCTCCAGCCTGTCACTTTTATATTAATTTGCTAGAGTTTGCCCTTCTTGCGTATCTGTACCATCGTTCGTTCGTTCGTCGTCAGTTTTTTATGACGCCACTCCTGGCGCATAGCCTCTTCTCTACCTGTAATGCTGGCAACTTACATTAGAGGTGGACCTACAGTTTAGCGTGGATTCAAAACCACTGGAGTTGCATGATTTCTTATCTAACTACATTACCAGAAAAGGTTTTTAGCCATGAAACCCCACGTTGAAAAGACGGCTTGTGGAATAGGCGCAGTGTTTTACATTTTAATATATAAATAAATATTTTACATGCTGTGGGCGCAAACCCACGATTTTGCACTTAGCAGTCGGATGTCTCGACCGCAGAGCTACACAGCTTAGCCCGTACCATATTAGTCCTTTTTTCTTTATGTATTTAAATAAATTGGTTTTTACATTCTGTATCGAATCTTTTTAATATTTAATTTAACCATTTTTATTACTTTGCAGCATCTTTTAGAGTACTCCATTTCTACTGCATTTATTTTGCCTTAATTGGGTAAACGGTGTAGTTTTCTTATAGATGTTTTTGTTTGCCCGAGCTGGTTTTTGATTCATTTTTTTGGTGTCCGCATTTTGTGTTATGGTGAAACTTAGGAACTTAATCTTTGTCGTGCTTTTTATTTTAATGTTATTTTCTTCAAATTTTATATCGCTTAATTGTTGGCTTTCAGAAATTCTGTTTTGTTATAATTTATCATCATTTCCGCTTTTTCGTGTTCTTCTTTAAGCTTTCTTGTCCTGAGTGAAAATGGCTTGATCGTCATCTGGGAAAAGAGCGTACAAATGTTCGTTTCGAATAGGTAGTTCCGCCTCTGTACAGTTTTTTTTTTCATGTTTTTAAGGTCTTTTCGTGTAGCGCTCCTAAAGCAGTCTTTTAGATATTTTAAAGGGGTTGGTAACGTTTTACCAATTTTTATCGCAATGTTATAGCCTTTATACAGTTTTATTATTGCATGTTTAAAGCGCTTCTGGGTATTTAGGTTCGCCATCGCCTGCCATAGTTTTTTTCGTGATATCGTGTTGTAGGCTTTTTCTAGGTCTATAAAAGCCATATGGACCGATTGGTTTTTTGATTCGTTTTCTGCATTATTTGTTGAATTGTGTACTTATGATCTGTGCATGACTTTCCAGCCGAGAAACCTGTCTGTTCGTCTCCGTTCCATATCTTCCTCCTTGCTATTATGAGTATTACTGTTCTTTCTCGATAATTTATACATTTTCCTCCATCCTTATTTTTAAATATCGATGTTGTGTATCCTGATTTCCATTTCATAGATGATTCTTCTAAATGATTTTTAAAATAGCGTTGTTTTAGTTTTAAATAAAATTTTCTAGTCCATTTTTAATTAGTTTTGGGTTAATACCCCCTAGTCCTTCTGATTTATTATGTTTTAATGACTTGATCGTTGTACCATCTTCAAATTTGTAAAATCTATGTGTTTCGACATGGCTTCGTTAAGTTTATTTCGCCATTTTTTTTTTGTCCAGATAGCAATTTTATTTAGAGCAGATTGTAATTTTCCGGTTGACTCTTACTGTTATAGTTCCCCTTACAAGAATTTTACATTGCCCCTTATAAATATATACCGAAACAAATCTGCATTTGTAAGACTGACACTAATTGGTTTTAGTACATGTTTTAAATAATTTTTAGTACACTGTTATCTACTCTGATGTATTTAGTATTTCTATCATGTAGAACCGTGTTAAAACACTTAAGATAATTAATATAATAGTAATATTTTTGCCTACGTTATGTGTTAGCATCTTTAGCATAAACTTTATATAAGAGTTTTTGTGCCAACTGCATTCTAAAGCCAAACTTGTAAAATTTATATATTCTTCGATATATTATTTAAAGAAATAATTTCATAGTGTGATAAATGAGGCTTATAGTTCAGTAGCTAGTATAAATTTTACTTCAGAAAAGAATGATGAAAAAAGCAAGCCAAACTGCTCAAAAATCTTTGGATTTCTAGGAAGAGTTCCCTCGCAATTTCTCAACAGACTCGCAATAATTATTTTTATTTGTTTTCAAAGATATTCGCCAATTTTTTATTTCGATCTTAGCCTTTATAAAAGCGACAAAAATAAAGACAGCAATTTTAATTGTTATACAAAAAAAGAGTTTAATTATATTGCGTTCAAGACGAACTGCGATAAATTTAAGCTAACTACAGCACTTATAAGATTTACACAAAAGACGTCCTGGGAGTGGAATTTATTACTGCAAATTATTATATTTTATTTTAAAATTCCTCAATTCAGAGAAATATTATGAAGTTCTCTTGCTAATGTTTATGTAAATTGGGAATGAAATTAGATTACAAATTTTGTACATTCCGCTATGTAAAAAATTTACTTTAAATTAAAAAAATATATTTGAAAACTTAATTAAAGTCAAAATAATATAATTTTAGTAACTATAATAAGTAAATCAAAAACAAAAAAAACTATCATTAAAAAATGGAGGTGTGGTCACCACACGACTTTCATTTACTAATTTGAGATGTATTTTTAAAGTATCCATGGTTATGAGTAAATTTAATTTGAGGATTTACAAATATAACTATGAA
>JARJDX010027411.1:0-18044 GCA_030264735.1 Gymnusa sp. GC000175 | reverse complement strand
GGGGTCATTATATTGTGTGCATTTTTGTATTAACTTACGGATGGTCTTTATGTGGTCCGTTGTACTGTTGCTTTTTCGGAAACTGGCTGTTTCGGAAGACTGGTAAGAGACTAATTTATTTGTCAAGGAGCTTGTACACATGTGGCAGGAGACTGAGTGGTCTGTAGTTTTTTATATCTATATTGTCTGTCCCCTTTCTTGTACAATTAGATAACTTCTGCAACTTGCCAGGTGGTAGGTATGTTACCCTCTTCGATACATTTATTTAGTAGATGTTTTATTGCTTCTAGTACTGATTTCCCTCCCAGTTTGATCATTCCGGAGAATATTTTATCCTCGCCGGGAGCTTTACCATTTATGATCTGGTAGAATTCTTTTTGTAATTTTGAAGTTGAGATTTTGGGCAATTCTTCTGAGTTAGCATTAAGATACGAATTAGTAATTGGTCCCGAAATCCAGGAGGGGGGGCAACTGACCCATCTTGCCCCCCCTTGCGGGCGCCTATTATAGGACACTTTTTTGGTTTTTTTCAAGCATAAGTTTTATAGTTTTCAGCCTTGTGCTTTTCTTGATAAGTTCCTTATTTTTGTCGTTTGCTTCTATTTTTAGATCATTCCAGTTTTTATGTATTTTTCATTTTCTTTGGGCATTTGTTTCTGCCACGCGTTCATAGATATACTTCTCTTTCTTTTTTTCTTTTATATTGTACTCTGTAGATTATTTGGTAGTGTCTGTGTTTTTTTTTTTGATATGTGTCCAAACCAGTTCTATTTCCTATTTTTAATTGTCACTTTGATTTCCTTTATATTACAGAATATTTTGTTTGTTCTTGCTACGGGGTAATACATTTTTAAGATACTTCTTAACTCCTTTTTGTTGATGTTGACATTGGTCTTTTCCTAAGAATAACTTTTTTAACGGAATTTGAGAAGTCTGTAGTCTTTGTGTTAATTTTTTGTAACTTTATCTAAGAATTTTAGAAAGATGTTGTTATTACTTTTTTCCAGAAGATTTTTGTACTGATTTCAGTTGGTGATTCTATTGCCGTTGCTACTTGAGAATTATGGCTAATCTTAAATATACTAGAATGGAAGATTGGTCATACAAGCAGTCGTGGTTTTCATTTATTGTGATTTCTTAGTTACAGAGTCCACAAGCTTTGGACCTTCCTTTGGTCACTTGGCTAGTTTGCCGGCTTATCAGTTTAAAGTGCATTTAAATTATTTTGTTTAAGTTGAATTTTGAAATTCCATGCTCTTCTGTGTTTATTAACCTTAACCTTGATTTTTGGCGCTTTAGTTCTTATCTGCTACGAATCTACTACCTTAATTTTATAGTTAGATTTCAAACTTAGAAGGACTGTGGATTTTTGAAATATATAACCCACAAACCTAAAGAAACCAAAATATTTGGTGATCAAGAACAAGAAGAAACTAATTTGCTGCGAAAGTAAAAAATACAAATACATAGTACCTAGCTAACGTGTAAAAATGAGCAAACGTACGAATGTAATAACCTAATTGTTCTGTTGTTCTGCATATTCTTATGATATAATAATGGGATTTAATGGTATCTAAGATAGTGTATACGTCGGCGGATATCCTCGTTTCGTATGTGTTGGAATTTAGAAATCTCGCTGCCACGTCTCCATTAGTAATGCAAAAATAAATTTCTTAAATTAAGAACTACGTTTGTGTAAAAAATGCATGTAAACATGGCTCGATGTAAGGTATTTTTAATTTTGTACACAAATGAACCTAACTAACAAAATGGAGGACTTTAAGATTCTGGAAAGGATAAATGTCATAAAATAAAGGAAACTAAGACATCGTAAGAGCGAAACTAGAAGATATTGCAACGTACCATGCAAAAGAAAAGTTCGGTTAATGCAGCGTGGGGCAACAAGAAGAATATTATGGTTGCGAAAACTTGGATTTAGAGCTAGAATTATCTGCTCCTCCATAATTATTTTTAAAGCTGCCGTATCCATAGCTCTTTTGGCTGACAAAGAAAAAAATAAGAAATTAAAATATGAATAGCGGTTAAGGACAATTACCTCCTAGATGAGAGCAGAGTAGCGAGAAAACGCTGGACTGGCATGCTAGAGGTCCCGGGTTCAAATCCGGAACAATATATAACTATAGATTTAAAATTTCTCCCTGCTACCGGGTGGTTGGGAACTCACCTTAAAAGCCGTTGGCCCCGTCTGTGACGTAACACATGCCCTGTTACTTACATTAAAGAGGTAAAAGTTGGACTGAAAGTAGACTGTCTACACCAGAAAGCAAGGTCTTGCTCAAAAACGGGTCCACACATACCTCCTAGATAAAAAAACAATGACATTAATCCCTTCAAAATCCCTGTGGACAATTGCCCCAGAGCAAAAAAATATCGACCTAGCTTTACTAAAAATCCTTCCATATTAAACCTCAGGATAAAAATAAAATTTCCTTAAATTATTCTTCGATTTACTAATTTTTTTGTTAGTAATTTTCCAAGAAGAAATGAGTGGGTTAATGTCCGGGTTTTTTTGTTCGGGGGGTAATTGTCATGTTACAAAAGCATACGAAACTCTTCTAGTTGTCGTGGACAGTAGTTCGAACAGACGACAGTGCACCTCTTTCAAGCAGCTGCAGACAAAATTATCGCCCATATTATCGTCAACATACTCATTAACGATCTTCAACATATCATTGAAGAAAAATTAGAGTAAAATAAAATATACCATAATAATAAGGCATAGTATTGCATATATTTTCATTTTTATTTAAAAATCGATTTCTTTTTTGTATGTATCACAAAGCTGAACGTGTATAGCATATGGTATAAGTAAACATTCAAAAAATATGAATTTTATTTGAATTCTATATATTTACGGTAATCGTAAAATATATAATCTTAAGATTCAAGCTTTAATAACCACTATCTGAAAATAATATAAAAAGAAATGAAGTTTTTATTATAATTTCAAATAAATGATAGTGTCAAAATCTTTATGATAACTCATAAAATTTCTTGTATTCAAAATGCGCCTTTATAAATGTTATCGCTTTATAAACAAAATTTAAATGTTAATATATTTTATAAGCTGTAATTTTTTTTCTTGGAGCTATTTGAAAGGATATTTAAGGATTAATCTACTTTTTATAAATTGCGAAAGTAGCTTAGATGCAAGTTGTTAGTAAGCTGAAGTTTTGACCCTGGAGGTCGCAACTTACAGACTTTTGGATAATAAATGTCGAACGAAATAAAAATAGCGTCATATATCAGGACGAACATAAGACAGGCACGAATATCATGGCAACATGTACGATGCATAAAGTCATAGTGAAAAATATGCTATCATAATCCTGACAGATTTTCAAATAAAATATTTTTATTTTTTCAATTTAATTAAAACGGAAAATATTTCCTTTAATTCGAAATTTATATAGTTGTCACGATTTTTTTTTATCCGAGTTTGTTATAGTCATTTATGTAATTTTTATCTGTCGCTATAAAGTTCCATTATGGCACTAAAAACGTTGGGACGAAAAGCTTACTTCCTCCGAACTAAAAACCGCAAACTTCTTATACTTCTATAAAATGTAATTAAGTTAGATGGCAACATTTTGTAAAGCCCCAACCGTTTGTCTTTACAACAAAATATGCAACTAAAGCTTCATTAAATGATTTAAAAAGTATGAAAACAAAACACATTTAATCACATAAAATGATTAAAATAATATAGTCAATCATCCCTTCCATAATATTTAACCAATTAAATTCGACCGTGAAATTTTGCTGTTTTTACGCACTGAATTCTTTTTTTTTTTCTTGTAATTAACAAAAAAAATAATAAAGAGTAAAATAATGTTGGTCTTATCATGTATTTTCTTGTTAATAATTTTTTTTTTCTTGACATTCTGCACCACAAACATATCTAGTTGTGCTTTATAATTACCAGATATTTGTTTTTTTGTGTTTTCTTTACTTTATTAAAAATGTAGGAAGTAAGTGCTAGACCAGGTTTTTAAATTTTTAAGCCCTGCTTCCCGTAAATTCCCTTTGGAAGAACGCAGGCAACCGCTGAGTGTACAACTAAACTTGGCCAAATTTATTGTAACACTGTAAGTTCCCTACTTTCTTGAATAACATAGGCAAAACGTACAACACCAAAGAAATTTGGAAAGTTTATTACACCCTGTAATCACTGTGGCACCTTAAGAAAGGAAAATAAATTTAAATATGCATAGAACTATAAAATTTAGGTAGAATAAATTTTTTTTCCAAAAATAACTCCTTTTCCGCAATTTCAACAAAATAATATACCGTTTTTGTTGTTAAGAACTTTGTTATTTTTCTTTCATATTAAATCTAAAATGGCTTTTAATTAAAATAATCTGAAACAACTTTACATTAAAAAATATTTTATTTAGAAAATAATATTAAAACATTTTAAAAATTTTAAACTAAATTTTTCCTAAAGATACCTAAAGATAAGCTAAAATAAAATATTGGATGGGCACTGACTTTTTATTTTGACCATGAGAGCAAAACAAATCCTGTGAAATTCACCCGCCCTATTACTTACATTAAGGATGTAAAAATTACGCCGAAAGTATACTCTGTTTACACCAGGCAGCGAAATCTCTCGCTCTAAAGCGTGTTTATACAAAACATTAGACTTACGAGGTAGTCCCAGTACCCGACCTGACGTATAGATGGCTGTTGTTGTTGCCAGGGTAGGGCAAAAAGGGGCACATGTCCCCTTTGGAAATCATCATATTAACAGTTTATCAGGTAAAAGATCTAAAAAAATTATACTAATTTGTTCTTAACCCCCCCCCCTATTTACAAAACTATGCCGACAAGCATGATAATGACTATGCTAGAAAATATCAACCTTATAAAGCTTAAATTTAAAGTTTTACGATAATACGTTATTCAGTATTTATTTGACAGCCATCAATGGTGAACGCTCTCTCTGAATTTTTAAACATGAAAAAAAATGTTCATCGATATGTAACCAAGGCCTCAGTCCAACTAATGTCAAAGCGAAGCTAAATTTTACTCTAAGGGGGTCTGCTTTTTTGTTTGGAACAGTGTAATATTCGGTAGCAGAGTTTAAAAGAGGCCGTACGAGCTGCCAAGACGAACATCGACCAAATGGGGTCGAAAAAATCCATAAAATAGTATTGGATGACCGTCGACTGAAAGTGCGCGAGCTAGCAGATATGGTAGGCATTTTAAAAAGTGCTGCACATTGCATTTTAACTCAAAATTTGGATATGATAAAGCTGTACGCAAGATGGGTGCATCGATTACTTACAATGAAACAAAAACGCGAAGATGTTTTTTTCTTGAGTTTTGGCAAAATTTTACAGCAATAATGCAGAGTTGGATGAAACATAAGTCCATCACTTTACACCTAAAACAAAGAAAGGACTGAAAGGGGAGAACTGACTCCAAAGAAGGTAGAGACAGTTCCATCTGCAGACAGTGTCATGGCTTTAGTTTTTTGGGATGCTCGTGGGGTAATTTTCATTGATCATTTAGGAAGAAAACAACAATCATCGGCTTGTATTATGCGAACTTATTGCAGCGTTTAAAGGATAAAATCAAGAAGAAAAGGCCGCATTTGGCAAAAAGGAAAGTTTTTGTTTCATTAAAACAGTTCACACATCAATTATCGTGATAGCCAAAATCAATTTGATGATAAAGTTCGAATTGCTTCCTTACGCACCCCTATTTGCTGGATTTTGCCTCCTGGGATTATTTCCCGTTTCCAAACTTAAAAAAATGGCTAGGTGGTGAAAGATTTGCCCACAATGAAGAGGTGGAGCTGTTGATGGGTATTTTTAGGAGCTTAACGATTCCCACTATAAACAGGGTATCGAAGCTATTGAAAATCGCTGGAAAAAGTGTATCGATGTAAAGGAGATTATTTTCTTTTAGGTCGGGTACTTCTGGGACTACTAGCATACGTCAATGTTTGACCGAGGTTGTTCCGGTTTCACACATTTGTCACGTATAAAAAAATTGGTATACAAGTTTTAAAATTATGTTTAAAATGCCAAAAAGAAATTGAAAATTTACCAATGAACTACAAAAACCCCATTAATGGTCAGGACCGCAAAGTGAAGAGCCAGAGCAATTTTTCTTGGAATTGTGTGGCGAACCGACATCAAATATAATTTTTGTGGTCAAAATAGTTTAGGTTAGATTAGCTCTTATTTTTTTATGCGGTTTAAAGTTTTATAATTATAGTAAGCCTACATAACATTTAACATTCATAAAAAGTTACAGAAAAGTAGAAAACTAGTATATAAGAAAACTTTATATGGGGGTAAAATAATACTTTACCCCCGTTATTTTTATATAATAGGGGAAATCACTTCCATTATCTTTCATGTAGAAGTAATAGTAATATATTTTGGCTTAATATTTTCTTTTGCAAATTAAACGCTACATTCCTTATTGTTATCAGTTGAGACTAAAAAAGTTGTAAATAGAAATATATAATTTCTTAAAAAATACATACCATCATCACATTCTTCTTCCAAAATTATTTCCAACTTCTGTTCCCTTTGATCTCCTTCGATTAGCTCCGATGAAGTTTCACCTGATTCCATATTTCCCAATTCATACCCATACTCTTCTCTGGAGTTGTTTGCAAAAACAAAACTCATAATAGCAGTTGCTGCATCCACAATGGCGTGCATTATTGATTTTATTCTATTAAATATGAAAGTAGCCATTTTGTTTTTTTTATATATATCTTGCTCTAATTAATATAAAAAACTGCAACTTCTTCACAAAATGGTTGCTCAACGTCTTGAACTAATTCATACAAAAAACTGCAATTTCAACAACAAACATTGTAGCTTAACTGCTTTTTATAATGTTTTAAAAATTATTAAAAGTACAACATCTGACAAAATTCAAATAAAAGTTGTCCTGCGTTCGTCTTATTTTTCAGAAATTTATTAAAAACGTTAGACCAAGGCTATGCTTACATCAATTTTTTTTTAATTTTTTGAAAAAATAGAAAATACGAATCGGAATTTTCAACATATTTCTGTAGCTCAGCGGTTTAAGGCATTTGACTTCCGAGCTCAAGATCATGGGTTTGTACCACCACAGCAATAAAAACACTCGACACTGCCCAACTCCCGCCTTGCCAAGGTGTCATGGCTAAAAACCTTCGCTGGTCCAGAATTAGGTAAGAAATCATGTAACTCCAGTGATTCGGAATCCACGTTAAACTGTAAATGCTTTTTCTAGAAGCTGATGTAGTTTTGTGATAAGCATAGAATTTTAAGCTATCACTCCAGCAAAAATAAAATACGTAATAGGTAACATGAAGGGTGGAAATGGGTGTAAAAAAAAATCTTTAAAATTTTAAAACACTTTTTATTTAATTTAAATATTTTACATAAATAAAATATAATTATCAAGTAAGTTTACATAAAGGTCTCTTTATGCCCATGATCATGAAAAAATTACAATAAGATTTTGTTTGAGTTTCTTTTTAACAATATTCTTTAGAAAGCCTTTGTTTGAAATTATTGTCTGATAAGTCTAACACCAAACCAAGGTTTATCAGCCAAACCAGAATTATTAGCTGTGGAAAATAGAGATTAAAATTAATACAATCTATTGTTTTATTTGTAAAACATACCAGGCTCCTCATTTTCTTTAGTTTTCTCAGGTTCTTCAGTTTCTCCTTTTTCCTCAGTTTCTTCACTTTCTTCAGATTCCTCACTTTCTTCGGATGTGTCCTCGGTGTCCTCTGTTTCCTCGGTTTCTCCAGTTTCATCACTTTGCTCAGTTTCCTCCTCACAAGTTTCCTCCTCACATGTTTCCTCCTCAGTTGAAGTTGTTTCAGTCTCGCTTGCGCTATCTTTCAAAGCCTCCCTCCCCATCAAATCTAAAATGGTCTCCACTGATTCCATACTTGGTTCACATATATTATTCTCTTCAATTGGGTATGTAAAGATTGATTTGTAAGCAGCGCTTACTACATTCAAAATAGCCATCATTAGGTATTTTAGACCTTCAAGTACGTAAAGAGCCATGTTTATTTTTAATTTTTCTTAATTTTCTGTATGTGAAGTAAATGTTACTTCTTCTGCAAAAAATGTTTATTTAACTTATTAAATAAAGTTCACACATATATTAATGCTACACAAGGAAAATTAATGCATTTTTTTAATTAGCATTCCTTTGCAAATTCTCAGTCTATGATTTATCTTGCTCATAAAATAATAATTGGAATTTATACTGTGATTTAACATGATCTAGATATAGAAGAAACTGATGACTTCCCATCTGACTATAATAATTAATGACATTTTTTCTCAGCTCAGGGGCGACGCAGTTTCAGTCTATATAATTTATAACAATTTTTTATTTTGTTTTCCGGTTAGGTAAGGTAGTTTGCAACATTTATCTCAGTTTAGGCTAGGGTGCATAGCCACTTGAATTAATATAAAAAATGACCTTTATCTCTCTCTCCCTCTCTCTCCCCCCTTTCTCTCTCTCTCCCTCTCTCTCCCCCCTTTCTCTCTCTCTCCCCCCCTCTCTTTCTGTCTTTCTCTTTTTATCTCCCTTTTTTAGGTTAGGTTAGGGGCGAAGCCATCTGGATGAATATAATTCATTACAATTTTTTTTTCTCAGATAAGGTTAGGCTAAAGAGTCGTTAAAAGCAATATAATTTATAACTATTTTTTTGCTCTCAGGTTAGGTTAAGGTGCAAAGCCTCTCTCAGGTTCGCAAGTAAGGCCTCATAGCAAGAAATTATTAGGTCCATGCGGACAAAGTCGCGTTTAGAATTAGTATTTTTATATTTTCATAACCTTAGTATAAAAAAATAAGGGTAGGTTTATAAATTATTTAAATTCCTAATTTTATATTTAATTTATAATTCTCAACAAGATTGTTGCACATAAATAAAACAGATGCATACATAAATATATTATTTAATTATAATAGTCAGAACTTTCCACAAATTGTTAATTAACTACCGGAAAATTAACTCGTTTTATTTTGCAAATTATATTTAACTAAATAATTGGGCGCGAATTTAGCGCTGTGCATACCTAAAACTTCTGTGTTATTTTACATTAGCTATTAATTTTTGTTCTCAGTATATCATTTTCACATTACTATTATATCTCATGCAAAAATGTGATATTTTAAATTGCACAAAATCCCTAGTGTAATATAAAATACAATAAAATAAAAAATAATTTTAAATAAATGAAAATGTACAGAACGAAATGGGTTCTATAAGAAAAGTTGCCTTTGCTAAAGTCTGCATTGTTTTACATAGTTTAACGAACAATTGTGATTATTGAGTCTATATAAAACAAGCAGTGTGCAAAATCACAAATGGTAGCCAAGGCGAGAGTCTTCCACTCTACACTCTTAAAGCTCCATTGTGTATTATACTAAACTTATCAATTAGGATTTTATTATTTTGTGTGGATAAAAGCTTCCATTTAAGTTTTGTTCATAAAAATTCAATGCGAGTTATTTATTTAATCCTGATACTTCTAACCGTGTCGATTCTTTATAAATCATTTGTTAGATTGCCTTCTAGCTATAACTTCAGGTAATAATATGTATCAATTCAAAGTTTTTCCATTAATCTTTTTTATATCCGTACAATTATTAAACGCTAGCATTTTCTCCAATCTAATGGATTTTTTTAATACATGTTTATTAAACAAGCTAAAACTTTTATCGTAACACAATATTTTACACTTTGAAATCTAATAAGTAATTTTCTTAGGTACCTTTTGATTATTGCATTCTAAGAACACTGAGTTGACATTAGTAAGAACCAATACTTGACCTAAACCCAAAACTAAGAAAATTTACATAGATTCAAGTCGTGAAAGCTTATATTAAAAACTAAAAAATGTTTTTTCTAAATGGTGAAGGAGCCGGGTAAATACATTTTTAATAAGTTAATACATATTTCCATGGTGTTTTAGTATTGTAAATATGTAAATATCTTTATAAAATTTTATTTCAAAAATAAAAATAATAAACTTGGTGAAAGCAGAAAAATATTAAATTAATTATAAAAAATAAACAAAATAATTCAAATTTTTGTTTTAAGAGCTTACTGGTTCTGTAAAAAATTGTCAAACTATCAAATAGAAAACGAATTAGATAGTTGAGGGGGTGAAGTATTTAGACCTCTGATTCTGTATAGAAAAGTATTCTGCAACTGCAAAGCATAATGAGAAAT
Source organism: Gymnusa sp. GC000175 (assembly GCA_030264735.1). Taxonomy (NCBI): domain Eukaryota; kingdom Metazoa; phylum Arthropoda; class Insecta; order Coleoptera; family Staphylinidae; genus Gymnusa; species Gymnusa sp. GC000175. Next base: position 7,801 of record JARJDX010027411.1, on the reverse strand, counting down.
TCAGAGAAGTAAGAAATAAGTGATAACCACGTGACTCCATACGTAGGCCACCCAACTAACATCAGCTGGTGAAACTGTTAATCATTGGCACTGTGGTAAAGCATTAGGGTTTTATTAAAAACAAATGTGACACACCTTAAATCCGAATCCACGTATGTTAAAAAAATTCTTAGAGTAAATCTCCAGTTTCCATGAACCAAAATCAACCAAAAACCTGAACCAAATTTAAGTTTAGTGGTACAGATGATAAATATAAATTTTTTTTAATTTTGTTCGATTCTTGTCCATGGATCCCTAAAGAAATATATTATCACATTTTTTTAATGAATAAAATATTTTATCTTACAATCGTATGATAAAGTAAAATTGCACTTGAAAGTATCTAATATCTCTCGGTAGATATAAAAATCTTGCCGTATGTAATAGTAATTGAACAATAAGCAGGGCCGGAACTAGAACTTGCCGCCCGGTGCAAGACATGTATTTGACGCCCCCGATAACTAAATACATATATTGGCAAAATAATTGTTTTAATTTTACTTTTATTTATAATATTATAATTTGACTTATCTTGTCGTTATTTTAACTACTAAAACAAAAAGGGTTTTCTAAGAAATGTTAAAATGTACTTTACGAGCTTTCTTAGTTGCCAATTCTATTCTTTAAATATAAATACAAAAATAAAAGCTCCAATTTTGTGACCCGTCTTCAAAGAATGTTTGGCTAAAGCTGGGCCGTTAAATTGGTTAAGACGTTTTGCCCGTTATTGCTAAATTATGCGCGTCCTAATTTGTCACTCTTGTCGCAATATTTTAAATTGCAATTATGACAATTTGTTTGCTATATTCCTATTTATGAAGAATGAATTTTGTGCGTCACGCTGTTTGGTAAGTCTTTGAAAATGGTTTTTACATTATATCTATATTAAAAACGTCCAATTTTGTCGGTACAATTTTCTTTATATGGCAAAAAGAGCCAAAAAATAGGGGGGCCTGTTTGTTTGCAAGGCTTTTAACTTTTAGCAGTAACGTTTTTATTGAAACAATTAAAATTCTTTAAATTGTAGTTTTTGTTAAAAAGCGTATTTCTGACAATTATCGTAAAAAAATACTTGTACTGGGTATACGATTTATGGGACGAATATTAATAAAAAAAATTTAAATCCGGTGTATTCGATTTTGATTCTTGTTTAATTAATCAATATTTAAGTCGTACCTAGTAAAAAGAGATTTAAAAATTAATCAGCCTAAAAATTTAAATTTTGTCGCCCCTTTCCAATTACCGCCCTTGGGAAAAGCCCGCTAGCCCCGGTCCTGATAATAGGCATTGTAACGTTTTTATCGCTTGTAATTTAGAAGGCATTTTAAAATTTTTAATTTTTAATTTAGTTTGAAGTATTAATGGTTTTAATAATAAATTTTTAAAATTGAGGCTAAAAAGCTTTTCTTAAAAAAAAATAATAAAAAAATATAATGATAACTGTAGCAAAATCTTAAACCATGTTTTAGCAGTTTAAAAACTTAAGATGTACAAAATTAATATTTAAATATCCTCAAATATATTCTTTCAAAAATATACATAATCACAAACTGCTTATGATACCTTGAAATTACCAGTTCGTCTCCGGAAAGTGTCCAAACTATCGTTAAAGCATTACGCTTAGAGACACATTACACACTCAATCAAATACTGAATTTCCGGCATGACAATGGAGGACGAGCACTGAGCTTTAATGAAGGTTGGAACAATTAGAAATACTGCAAAAATGCCAATCAATAAGAGACTTTGATGTACACGGCTTTCTTATAAATTTTTAGAAATGCAATAAAAAATTATATTTTTTTGTAATATAACCAAAATTTATTTATTTATTGTATATACGCGATCATAGACCAAAAGGCTAAGGTGTTTCTTTAATTTATTAGCCTCAGAAGCTGATGCCGCCAAACACAAATTATAAATAATATTAAAAAATTTAAAAAATAGATGTTTTTACCTTAATTATTATGAATAAGATCACAAAATATTATTAATTTTATTTTGATTACCGGATGAAAAGGTTACTATCTGCTATAACTTACGTACCACTTTATAACTAAAATGAGTTGTCTACTCACGAGAACGAAAGGAAGACTGAAGCAAAGCTATGTTGATTAAAATCATTATCGTTGGTGTGTTATTAAAATAATATGAGTTAATTGTAAATATTTTGTTTTTTTTGGTGATACATCAAGTATTGTTTTCCATTATAAATATTCCATGTATTTATCTTTATATTTTGTTGAGACTAAAGGTAGAGTTTATGTTGGGATTCGTATTACGTTTCATGAGAATATGAAAAGGGCAGATAATGTTGATGTTGACATACTAATCCAAATGATAAAAGCGTTTTAAGTATGGGCATTTTTTTATTGTATGTAATTAGACAAAAGCTCAAATGGTATATGTCATCTAAATGAAATTAAAAATAAAAGAGTATATACGGTTTATAATCTTTAATATTATTTACAATTCGTGCTTTTATTTAATTTATATTCTAACGACTTAATTTTTTTACAAAATTGTCATTCATAGTTTTTCTTCATGGCAATTGGCCAAGGAATTATAAGCCTACTGCGATGAAAGGCGAATTATATTAAAAAAATAACTTTCAAGGCTCCCACGGGTGTAGTGGTTAAGAATACTGTAAAATTTTAAAAGTATGGGGCTAGTTCTTAAAACTGTAATTAGGAGTTGAAAATTAAAGAGAATTATTTTTTTTAACATGTACAACCAATCTCTAAACAATGAATATCTTGTAAGTTTTCTTACTTTCGGGTTTAATTTTTATTGGTTGTTGCCAACGTTTCGCTTGCCATTGCAGGAAGCATTCTCAAGGCGGAAAAGTCCGATGTCTAAATGAATATCTTTTTCCTAAAACCAGATTGAACGCAATGGAAAAGCTTGAATAAATGCGTGAAAAATGAGATAGACTTCCTTATCAGTAAGCAAAAGACGTCAACGCACTAAACACAATAAATAGCGAAGTGATTAACAAATGGTGTTCAATACTAAATTGAAGAAGGTAAAGGTATTCGGATTCATGATAATCCTTTTAACTTGAATCGTGGAAATGGTTTTGAAATCTCCAATACCTGGAAATATTTGTTTTCATCATTAAACTTCCACCTTAACTAATAATTTTTCCTATATAGGCATACACACTCGAACAAGGTCTTCAGTCATCGGACTTTTACGCCTTGAGAATGCTCTCTGCAATGGCAAGCGAAACGTTGGCAACAACCAATAAAAATACGCGACATAAACCTGAAAGTAAGAAAATTTACATCGACTCAAGTCGCGAAAGCCTAAATTCTAAGGTAAAGGTAATTCAAACAAAAAGCTACAAGACCGATCCTGAAAAGCTGAAATTATTAAATTAGGAAAATCAGAGTGAGACTATTACTAAAAACTGATATAATTATACCAAAAAGAAAACAACGAAATAACACAATGCATCAAGAAAACATCAAAATTCTTGGTGGAAAAAACTAACCATAAAGAATTAAAGATATCTAAAACCTGAGAGTTTATAGAGCAGAGAAAACATATTCTGCATGATCAAAATAGAAAAGCGGAGAAATACGAGAACTTTATAAAACAATACGCAAAAGAACGAGTTCGGATATTAGAATGCACAAAAATAGAAAGATCCAAAGAACGCTGGAGAACAGGAAAACATTAAAAGTTATGGAAGACAGACAGTCAAGAAAGAATCAAAAGAAAAAACTTATTACCGCAGGTAACAAAGAGATAATCCGAAAAACAATGTGGAAAAAGTCAAAAAGTACTACAAAACATAAAACGTGTAAAGGTTCAAGCAGTTTGACCGGATTCGTGGGTTTCTGGTGCAGGGAGTCTGGGGTGCTCTTGGATCGGGAAGCACGATACTTGGAAATATTCCTTATGTAACGGGGGTTAAGTGGGAAAACTAAAAAAAAGTTTGAGTTTAGTAAAGTGTCAAAGGGTAACTACTGCGCCTAATTGGTGATCACAGTTAAGTATAATTAAATATACTAAATCCTAATAGCTAATGTCGTCGAGTCCGTTTTCGTAATGTCCCCGCATCCTAGAAAGAGCCCATACGCTCTTAATGGTGGTGTTCAACTAAAAATCTCCCATACTCCGGCGTCCAGAACATCACATCGCCGCTATGCATCGGCCTCTTGTAAATTTTCGTCGTGCCTGCCTTTTGGCTTTCGGTCTTGTGTCCTTGACCCGCTGTCAACGTAAGCCGGCGTATTTTACAACGTCACGTAAAGAGTGTGACAAACATCATATGTGAGCGTAGCACAACCACACCCAGAAAAAAAGGCGACCGAGTGGAAGTGAAAAACGTCAAATCAAAGGATATATCCAATATAACAGACGAAATAGCCAATTTTTTTCGGAAAATGACAAAGGGTCGAGCGACAGGTGAGGACAACATAGCATCAGAAATGAAATATTATAGCGAAATACTGGAGTTAAAATTTTTCGAAAAATTATATATTAAAGTCTATTTGTAATAGAAGTTCTTGGTACATGGACAAACGCTTTAACGATCCGTATTTTTAAAAAAGAGGTAAACAAAAACTGTCTAACTACAGGCCAATAAGCATTCTTTCCATTTTCTATAAACTGCTTATCAATATAATAACCGCACGGTTAACAAACCAACCGATAGCAATCGCAAGAACAGGCAGGATTTAGAGAATGTTTAAGCACCAGGGATCATATTCAACATGGCCTTTGTGTACTACAAGAAGGGGTTTGATGAGTAGAAACATCTTAAATGCACTAAGCAAAGCCAAATAGACCACATAAACACATAGCTAATCTCGAACATAAACAACAATGCAACATTTTAGCTCCTACTTCAGGAAAAGATCAACAAAATCTTCATTGAAAGGTGCGATGGGAGACGCTTGCCCTAAAAGATGTTCTTTAAGGATATAAACTGAAACAGCAAAGGAATATAAATGGCAGTTTAAAACCTAAACCACCTCAAATTCGTAGACGATATCGTAACTTTCACAAATATCCGAGAAAGGCGCTAAACGAACTCAATCTAGGAAAATTGGGTTAAAGATAAATGTGATGAAAACAGAATTGATGACTAATGAGATAAATGAAATTGTAGAAGATCTTCTAATAGATAAACAACATCTTCTCAAAAACAGAATGACGAAATTGATTTGAAATCGGGATCGAAACATTTACTTTCAACGTAGACTGCTTCGATATACTATGTTGTCTCTATACTTGTGTACGACATGGGGGCGTGGACGCTTTAGAGGCACTGCGCAGAAAATCCGAGACATTTGAAATCTGGTAATACCGGCGAATGCTTCGCATTTTATAAAGTGGTATGGTTTCGAATATTGCTCTCCTGGAACGAGTGAATAAAAATACCAAGATTCTTAAAACTATAAAAATACATAAACTCAAATACCTTGGCCACATAATGTGGGGTTAAAAATATCAATTACTACAAAACATATTGCAAGGAAAAATATTAGGTAGGCGTAGTCCCGGCAGAAGAAAAACGTTATGGTTGAATAATTCACGTCAGTGATATGTTGTTAGTACCTCACGTCAGTGATATGTTGTTAGTACCACAGCCCTTTTCCAAAGAGCTCTTCACATGTTAATGATCGCCAACGTTCTTAGAGGACAGGACAAAGTTCGAAAAACCAAAGAATGGATTTACCAATAAAAAATCTAACGTACTAAATTGCATTTGTCAATTGAGAAGACTGGAGTGGACGTGTAGTCAGATTGAAATACAATAGTTGAATACGCCGAATTGTGGATTGAAGACCACGAGCACACAATAGATCACAGGGAAGGCCGCAGACGAGATGGATCAAAAATATAAAACGTCTAGAAGCTCAGCTAGTTAAAGCAGCTGTCAACAAGGTGATGATCGCTAACTTGGTTGCCAACATCCGGAACGGATAGGAACTACAAGAAGAAGAAGGACTGATTTCTAAAACTTCAAAAATGGTTTGGAACAAGCTTAAACCAACTCTTAGAAGAATCATACAAGGACTTTAGTAATGGGACAAACACGCAGCCTAGAAAGTCCTCAGTGTAATTTACGAAATCCAAACAATTTATCCGACGTAAAACCGGTTTTTCTCTAGTAATATTAGCAAGTTCTAAGATCATCATTAATTAATTCTTTTAAAAAGTTAAATTTACCTAATAACGCAAAAAAATTGTTTTTTAGTCTTATCAGTGACGGATATTGAAAGGAAATTTTAAAATACATAAATATAATATTGTGGGATTTTGATATCAATATTCCAATATAAATCCATTTCAATTTAAATAGTTTAATGTACTGAAAATTAAATATTTCAATAATTATAATCCTGATTGGAAATAATTTTGTTAAAATGCCATTAACCATAAATTTTATATTTTAAGTAATTTTAATATGCTTTCATAAAGTTAAAATGCAATATATGCATTATGAATATATTTGTTATTTATACATAGCGATAATGTATGCGTATACTTTTTTGTTCTCGCAATTAATGTGTGTGAAGTTTTATTTAAACAAGAATCCTAAACGTTTTTTCACTTATTGACTTAAAGCATTTGTCGTAAGTGGAGTATGTCCCTTTTTGCACCATGGAAATGTTCGCCCCGTGTGATAACTTTCTTCAATAATGTCTAATATTTTGTGAACATACTAACTTTACATGATAAACTATTTAGCTAATTTAGCTATGTATTTCGGATAAAGTAATATATTTATAAAAAACAAACTTTGCAGCTAAAAAAACTACTTTATAAGAAAAAAAAAGAAATTAGCATATCTAAGACCACGACAGTGACTATTAAATGCCTTTAAATATTTGCTTTCTTTAAAATTTTTTTAAGGAAAATAGTAATGTACATATAAAGAGCAAATGTCTGTCCCCTTTAAAGATTTTTCTGGAGCAGAAGGTAGAAATATCTTTTAAAATTTCTCCTTTCAATGACAATTCGCTTTGGTAAGCACAGTTTTACATCTGCTCACTTTATGAATTTGTTACTGAATCTTATTTAAATATTTTAAATTGTGTGGCCGATTTTAACTCTTTCACAGTTGGTATTTTAAAGTAGCCGTGGATGCCATGGGGATCGAAGAATTTTGCATTGAAATATTTGATGGTGATCTTTTCATCCGCCATAACTTTCTAATTTAACGTTGTTCCTCTTCTTTATTTCTATATGACAAATCCTTTATTTTTCTTTCCACCTGATCTCTGGTCATATTACCTGCTTATGCATTTAATTGCTTTATTGATATCATTTACTGCTGTAGGTGGGATAGAGGTACCGAGTGTTTCTTCTATTAAAGTTTTTCCAATTGGTTTTGTTGTTGGTTAGGTTTTTTTATGATTTCAGGATAACTAGGGTTCTCTTGATCAGCCTTTAAATATTTCTGCCCTTAACAAATTTAAATACCTTAGCCACATAATGAGGGGTAAAAAATATCAATTGATACAAAACATTAAGCAGGAAAAATATCATGAAGACTTAGTGCGGCAGAAAAAAAAAACATCATGGATGAATAATCTACGTCTGTGGTTTGTTGTTAGTACAACAATTGTGTTCCTCTTCTTTACTTCTCTTTGACAAATTCCGTATTTCTTTTTCCACTTGATCTTTTTCATACTACCTGGAGCATTTGTTTATGTGTTCTATCACATCATTGATATCATTTACTGCTTTATGTTGAATAGCAGTACAGAGTGTTTCTTCTGTTAAAATTCAAAAGTTCTTC
>JARJDX010027406.1:0-13644 GCA_030264735.1 Gymnusa sp. GC000175 | reverse complement strand
TAAATTCTGTAAAATAGAAACATTTATTCTTCAAATTAATCATTGAATAATTAAGGCTCTTCTTGCTCTGGCAGGTCGTCCTCTCTTTCGCTTCTTCCCTATTGGCAAGTTTTTAGCCTTCGGGCTTCGGGGGTGGTACCACTAATTTCTTTCTTATTGGCAAGCCTAATTTCTATAGATCAAATTTTATTTTTCTATAGGTCAAACTTGAATTTATCATAGGTTGTTTAAATAGTATCCTAAAAAATATTCCACAATTTTCGCGATCCCAATGGGAGGCTACCATGGGTAGCCTATGTTTGACGACAATTGGGTGTCTGAAATCAGATGACATCGTATATTTTACTTACGATTTTCTATCAGTAAAGCTTAAAGGAAAAAATCTGATTGACAGTTCTCACATTAGTGACGTAAAAAAAATTAGCGAACTAAATTTCAGTAGAATGGCCGAAATCACTTTGCAAAACGACTGGAATAATTTTCAAATGAAGTAGTTTAAACCACATTATCAAGACAATTATTATTATACAGAAATACATAATTTGAAAATTTATTTTTTATTGACTGCAGACTATAACCGACTAATTTCGCCACGAGGTGTCGCGTCAGGCGCTACGGGTAAAGCGTATAGTTCTGTTTGTACCTGTCATTGTTTTGATTGTACTTGTTTTCTGTATTTTTAGGGCAAATAAAGTAAAAAAAGCTGTTGTTATTGTCAGATTTTAATTTATTTTAATTTTAAGTACATATATCCTTTATACTTTTCCTAAATTAATAAATTATTTTTTTTTGTTAAAAAAATTTCGGCCCGACAGCTGCTCTCATATTGTGCATCCGGCCCGCAGGTAATATGAGTTTAATACCACTGGCCTAGGAATGGCGTGCATTAGAATGAACAGAAAAGCTTGGTATGCAGTAATTAAACTATATTTTGTTAAATTATTTAAAAATATTTTTTATACGGATGTTATATATTTGGTAATAAAGAAGTAAATAACTGCTCATTTAATTGTGATAAACGCGCCAAATTTTTTCGGTACAGAGCACTCAAACTTTTTAATGCAGCACTGCTTAGAGTACGAAAACGTACGTTTCCAAATTTGGTGTGTTTTTCCGCCTATTTATTTAAGTAAATTTTTACAGACAGCGCCTGTTGTAAATACTATTTGACCCTTCCGGTCAAAATTTTCAAAAAATTATAAAGAAAAATTATAATTAATTTAGAACGTTTTTGCATTCTTTACTTTTTATCAAAAAATGTTGCTGTTGTTTTATCTTTTCGTTACTCTTCCATTTTGCAATATTCGGACTTACTCTACCATGAAGCTAATTTAATTTAAAAAAGGAACAAAAAATATAGATATTTAATATTAAATTGCGTACGAGTCAAGGTATTTATGTTGCTAATTTTTAATTAATTATTTAATGCAAAGACATCATGTATGATACTACTCATCGTAACCTATTAATATTAATTATAGAAATTTAAAGCAGTGGAGTGTGGCTTTCAGACATAAATTGCATATTTTTAAATGCAACACAATGACGTCAAAATTTGGCTGATCTTCAAGTATGCAGTTACAAATTATGTCAAAAGATTACAGTATAATATAAGCACATCTTAAAAAGCTATTGTTTAACAAATTGACAATTTAATTTAATTTAAGCAGCTTTTCAAAGTCAAGACAATTATCAGTGTTACGTTCTACGAATTTCTGCATTCAAAAACGTGGGATTGATAAAAAAAACTCAGTAACTGTAACGTAAAAACAGATATCCTGTAAATATAACAATTAAAATGCAAAACACAACTAATTTGTGTGAGCAAAACACGTGCAAAATAAATTGCAAATAATGTAATTCTATAACGCCAAAATTAATTTTATTTTGCGAATGTTTTTTGTTGCTACGAAAACATAAATTAATGCTCGCACTACCACTAAAAGACTCACAAAAATCTAATAAAACAGGGAGAGAGCAGCTCACTAGAAAATTATACACATCGGGAGAAAAATCATATCAGTAAAAAATAAACCAACACATTAGGGCAAAAGGGTATAAAAACCAAAGCGAAAATTCAAGCAAGGGGCTACTTTTGACATTACGTGATAAGAGATGATAGAACCGCGAGGCAACATATGAGGAGCACACAAAGAACCCTGTGCCGAACACACAGAGCATCGTGCCATCATCATTGCGTCGTATGTAGCACCATCTTCTAACCACAAAGACTGGAACCACCACCAATATCACCATAAAAATAATTTTACACCAAAATAAACATTTTAAAATTGCACAAATTTAGTGGATTCAATTATGAATTAAATTTACATAATTTAACTATAATTTATAACTTAACATAAAAGCTGTGTTACATATCTCTGAGGTTCAGTATGCTTGTTTCATCATTGTTGTTCAGCCGGTAAAACACAGTTTAGTCATTCCTCCTCTTTAAATAATTATCCAAATATTTTCATTTCCATATATTTTTATTACATTATATGATTAAATTTTAAACTTTCTCCGTAAATCTTAGGGGCTAACTAAACCAACCCTGTGTGCGCCTTAGTTATATTTATTAGTTATAAGTACTGGAAGCTCACAAATTATTCAATAAATATATAAATTTCACAAATTAAAAATGTTTTTACATATCCCAAGGGTTATGTAATTAACGCAAAATTTTCCCGCATACTGTGCCCCAACGATATGTGCCGATTATCACCGAGGAAGTACAATTTAAGTCCCGCAGCCAATATATTTTATTAATAATTTGTAAAGCAAGAAAGTCCAATTTAATTTTTTTAATGTTTGTTGATTTTGCGCTTAGCTGCTGCAATTAATTCATTTTACAATTTGTTCTTAATCATCTAATAAAATTTTTTTTTGCTTTTGCTTTTGCATTATTAAATTTAAATTATATTTCCTACTGAATTTGAATGCAATTTTAAATTATGATTATAATAATTTAATAATGAAACCTTCATGTAATGAAATTGCCTACCTGTAGCGAAGAGTAGCTGTGCTTTCGGTGAAATCTAAAATGACGTTCGTGATGTTCATTAACGTGTCGGTGTCTAAGCAGTAAGATTCTCATTATCTTAGCTTTATCCTCCTCCCTGATTAGGTCTTCCTTATACAAATCCTCGGAGATTCTATAGGCTATCGCCGGAAGATCTCCCTCTTCCAAATCCAGACAAACCAAGCCATCTTCCAAACACTTGCGGAGATTTAAAAGCGAGTGAAAACTTAAAGACGCTACGTGAGGTTTTCCCCATCTATCAACACCTTCTTCCACGTCCTCTTCGTACTTAATCCAACGAGCTGTTTCCTTCCATTCGCGCTCATCTTGTTTATCGAATATTTCATCCAACTCAACAAATATCTAATAAAAAACAATAAAATTATACACAGAAGCCAACTTGTTAACAAAAAGTACTAAATTTTTATCTACGCGAGTAAGCAAGCACGTAAATTGTAACCACGAAAATTAAGTCATGATAAGGTGCTTAAAATGGAGATTTGTTCCATATTCTTAAATATTTTACTCTTTCAAGACTACAAAAGTATTTTGTGTCAATGGTCGGATTATTTTCTTTAATAAATTTTGATGCAGAAAATAGAATATGCTGCTTTAAACCACCGAACAACATATGTCGAAACATTGACACGTGTAAAACCGCAGATATTCGAATATTTGGAGAATGGAGAAATATAAAGCATTAAGGCGACTAGCTGAGTGACAAACTAGGATAGTAAAATAGTGGAATGTAGCCAATTTACCCGAATTGAAAAGGATATTTGCCTATTTATATTAAAATTGTATTGGCGATTTAAGTTAAGTGAAGAACTAGACCTAAATAGTTAACTTAACGACTTAACCACATGGTTGATGATATACTGTTAAGAACAACCGCTTATACATCTAGGGCAATAATTTGAATCGCCTATAATAAGGGATACTTGTGCAAAAATAACTTAATAAAAGCTCTTTAACCGATTAGTGCTAACTTCTTAATCGCTTAACCGACCAACTAAAGAACATCAGCACCTGAAAGCTAGCTGCAATTCGCCGCTATCATCAATTAAGTCAACGTAAATTATTTATTTCACTCAAATTCAAGATACATGATAACATTTTTACTTCCATAATACAATTTAAAATATAAAGGTAATTTTACTCACAGCATGTGGACTATGATCATACATCTTTTTAAAGAATCCTCCATGCAATTGCTCTCCTCTTCCAATATGTACCATTGAAGCATTGGAAGGTCGGGATGTGCGATGTCTACGTAAAGCTCTTTGGTCGTCCGATCTATGGCTATCCAACTGATCCCTGTCGGCTCTTCTAAGCGGCAAATCTTCGGGTTGGGTTGAAACTCTTCTGGCTTTGTTGAAGGCTGCTTGGATGCCATGATGTAAATGAAAATGATGGCGTTTTCTTTGACTTGGATCGTCGGGAAGTGAATACTTGCGAAATTTTGAGTGCAAATGGTGATGACGACTGAAAATAAATATTTATTGTTAGTATTTAATACTAAATAGCTTAGACACTGTAAATAATGACCCAAGAGTTCAAAGTGTAAATTATGGTGCCCAAATGGTGATGGGTCTTGGTGGCGAGTTAAATGAATATATAAAAACAAACATTGTCCTTTAAATCAAACATGCCATTATAATTTGATCTTCTTAAGTTGCTATCGAACGTTAAACGTGAAGTAAAGTAAACCCTTTTCCATGTCACGCTAAAGTCACGTTTAATTTATAGCGGGTTTATGATATAACTATCTTGGATCTTATTGTGTATAAACCAAGAAGAAAATTTCATGCAAGTAGCGGTAAAGTGAGTAAAGTCATATCTTAAATGCTTCCAAGCAATACTTGTAGAATCGTATCCTTAATCCAAGATCAAGGAAAATTTGTTGCTTTCTGAAGGTTGAAGAAGTTTTTCTTCGTAACTTAAATACGGTCTTTATTTTCCTTTTTGGGAACTCATGATAAATAAATAAACAGCTTCCTTTATCTATAGATATAAAGGCTTAACTGCTATCCTTTCTGTTGGAAATTATATTGTATTTCGTTTTTTTTTTCGTTGGTCTTTCTTCATCGGCAGCGGTTGGCAAAGTGTTGAAAATCCTTTTAATTGTCTGCTAATATTGTCGGGACTTCTGCATAAGTGTTACTGACTACTAACATTGAAAAAGGTTTCAAATGTTTCTATTTGAAATAAGCAGTTCGTACAAATTAATTAAAAGCAAGGATAGGATGCAGTCTACCTGGGTATTTTAAGAATTCGAACATTTACAACTTGCCTCTAGTGAATAATTTTAAGGACGAATGTTTTCTTAGGCGCGTGTTTTTGATGTTTGCTATTTCACACTATTAAACGTTCAATTTGTACACAATAAAACATATTTTCTTTAGGTCCATCATTTTAAGACAAGCACATTTAGAAAGAAATATCGCTTCACGAGAGCTAAAGCCCATATGGAATCCAAGATGTATTTTAGTTGCGATATAATCATGTAATCATTACTTAGAACATTTATTCTATATTTTTATTGTAGCTATAGATTTTGTTAGCTTACCGATTTTCCGTAAAAGTTGTTTTTGTCCCGCCTTGAAACATGTCCATAGTGTTTTAGTTACTATCTTGAGTTAAACCATAATACATATTTCGGAAAAGAGCATTTTATACCACACATTTATTATTGATAAGTAAAGAAACTTAACGTCATCTCGTTTCACTGTAAATGTTGTCATGGATAGGTTTATCAACCCAATGTCTCTTAATAACTTCTAAATTTTGAGAAAAGTGGTTTTAACAATTGTTTTATGTTTCACTTTTCTTCACCATCTCGTTTCACGCATCGCCATTATTGAAATCTTCATGCTCATTACTACTTTGTTATCTTGTTAATGTAGAAAATGCCAGATTGCAAATTCTATAATCAAAATCTTCTTCTTTACTAGCTTTTCATTCGACTACTTGAATGGTCGAATTTTCGAATTTATAATTTTTTTAATGTGTTCAAACCTCCTACTTTCTTTTGGTATTTTATCTCTAATTCTGTTATATAGGTTGATGTTGTTAAAACGTGTCCAACGTATTTTAGTTTGCGATATTTACCATATACATCGTACCCGCCGCAAAACCGAACACAGCTCAGAGCAGTACAAATTCGAAAAAGAGCGGGCTAAGAGAAAAATAGTTGAATTATCATCGTGGAACGTGGAAAAACTTATTTAGCGATGCTAATACTAGCCCTAAGAGCAATGATCCAAAGAAAATTATAGTGAAAACAGCAATGCAGAGCAATCATATAACTACGAGAATAAAACTGACGGAATAGTAGCTCACCAATGTCGTTGCCCATCCCAAGCCCATATAAAAGAAGAGGGTTGTAAAGAGTGTTAATGTCGTATCCACCCCAAAACCAAACACATCTCAAAGCAGGACAGATTCGAAATTGGACAGACTAAGAGGAAAACCGTTAGATTATCAACATGGAACATCGCAACTTGTTTAACGGTATTTATATTAAAATAAGAAAAAGATACGTTAATAACAGAGGAATTGTTGACACTTAATAAATAAGATTTTAAAAAAATGACTTGACAAGAAGAAAAATTATTTATGTTATTGGCGCTATCCTTCCCTGTTTCTAATCTAAGGGTTCTAACAGCTTCTTAAATTGCCATACTTATTACCGAGTGTTTGCTACTTTCCCACTATTTTCGTGTTGTGCTATTACATGAACGCAAAGGACATAAAGTTTAATGTAGGTTTCAAACTTAACGCCAATCTTTGTCATTGACGTCTGCTTTCTTATGTAAATCCTCCTTCGTTTGTGATTAGTAGTCCTAGATAGATATATTGGATCACTATCTGATGTTGAGCCACTTTACTCTTATTTGGTCTGTACTAGCTCAACCCGTCCGCCACAAAGATTATAACTTTTGCTTTTTTATGATTGATAACTCTTCTAAGATTTCTTTTATAAGATGTTTCAGCACCTCGGATTATTTTGCAAGTAAGATAATATTTCAGATTATCAATCTTCACTCGAGGGAGTGCCAATCTAATTTTTCAATTTAATAGATTTCTTTTATGACATAAATGAAAAGCAGTGGTGAAGGGATAAACCCTTATCCAACAACTCTCCTTATTAATTACGAGTGAAGTTAATAAGTAATTAAAAGTCGATATAATGTTACCATATTTAGTTGGTCGCACAAATGACCAACTATTACGTGAAATTTATAATAAAATAGTTTTAAAGAAAATTAATAAAATTATAACTAAAGAATATATGTTTTGTATTGTAAAACTTTTAATCAATAGTAATTAGAGATTATTGTACCATCACTCGAATAATAAAAATTCTCTTTGTGTGATAAAAATTCAATTTCAAGCTACAATTTTCTTCTGATCTTTTGATGCAGGTTATTGCAAATTGTCAATATCCTATTACGCGCCACTTTATTAAATATTGTTATCCACTCGAAATAATTTAAGTAATAAAGTAAAATAATAATCTATTTTTTGTTAAACGTAAATAACTATTATATGTACTTATATTTAATTAAAAATTAAATAAATTTAATTAAAAATTCTCCAGTTGGGCACCTTTTACAAGCTAATTGCCTTTAATTAAATATGAAATAGAATTTAATTATAGCCTGAAGTAAAACCGTTAGGTATCTCGCTAATATTCAGAATATACATAGTGAAGGTTCGTGAGCTAAATTTAGAACTTTCAAACTTTTATCCCTCCTAAAGTAATTTTTCAGAACAAAAAATTAATGACTGCCTACCGTCGCCTCGCATCAGCAGCACGTTCATAGGAAATAGGCATATCCTGCAGCAAAATGACACCACATAGTCCTTTATATAGATATATGAACTAAGGAACATTCACTGCACTACTAAAAGGACAATGAGATTCACACACGTCAAACAAAAAAGTTGGCAATACAACAAAACTTGAAATACTTTTATCTAGCCAATAATTAAAAATAAAAACTAATTGCATAAATAAAAATAATGCGGTGCAAGTGCTCTTGTAATAAAAAAAATTGAAATAGGGTAAAATAATATTGAACATCAAAGATACAAAATTAACTCAATTATAAAGCTTGGCTTTGATGTAAAATGTTTTTTTTAAGTTTACGGGAGTTTAATAGTAGTATTTATTATACATAACTTACCTTCTTTTATGTTTCTTCTCCTTATTTTCATCATTTTGTTGACTGCCATCCTCAGGAATGCCTTGTATGTCGCTAGGAGTAAATTGCACCTTCTTTTCTGGTGAGTATTCATGAGTTCTATACCCCGACGGATCAGATAAAATTCCTTCAGATTCCGTGTCGGTCTCATTATCGATTAATGTAAGGGAACTGACAAGTCCTGTCTCGGAATCGGTGACTTGCAGAATTGGTGATGGGTAGCTGTTAAGGGTTGCGTTCGCAAGAGATGATTGAGGGCCAGAAAGGGATGAAGCCGGAGTATCGGAAGCACTGGCTGTGGTGTGAGTTGAAGAAGTGCGACGTTTTGATAATTTTGGTACCTTTAAGGGCATGTGCATATGTGGGTAGCTTTTCTTACGATGAACTGAAATAAAGAAAAAAAACTTACATTTTGTTTGGGCAAAAGGAAAAACGGTAAAAAGATAATTTCTGACCATTTG
Organism: Gymnusa sp. GC000175; assembly: GCA_030264735.1. Classification (NCBI taxonomy): domain Eukaryota; kingdom Metazoa; phylum Arthropoda; class Insecta; order Coleoptera; family Staphylinidae; genus Gymnusa; species Gymnusa sp. GC000175. The sequence continues at coordinate 4,951 of JARJDX010027406.1, read as the reverse complement.
TTTTTTCGTTATTGTCTTCATCATCCATATGATTATAATTTCGTGATTTATTTTTGAAGAAGGAAAATTTTTATTAAATTAATCCGAATGGTGCACTTTACGAAAACATTTTAATTTTTCTGGTTTATTCTTACATAATTTTTAATTTAAACAATATATTTCGACTTTTTAATGACATTTTAAGTTTTGCTATGGTTTTTAAATTAATTGGGCAGGTAAGCGTCATTTAATATATATTTTTTTTCAAATAAACCAAAAATCAATTTTTTGAAAAATAACCGCACTAAAAAAAAAAAATAGTTCGGACGCCTGGCAGCTATTTCTTTAATTTGTCCATTTAGAGTTAAAATAAAATAACAGTATAGCCCTGGCCTTTAAATGAGAGTTAAAAAAATAAATAAAAAATTTGTTTGTTATTCCTTACAAGATGTAAAAAAGGAAAGTAATAAGAACTTTTGCTATGACAACGGGAGCGTATTGTTCTAAATTTGGTTGAGCTGGGATTACAAAAGCAGCTAGAATTCATCAGTTGACCCACGCTTTCATCCTATTCATTGTCATGTAGAAGCATTTGCAGCTGAATCAATAAGCGCTTGTAGCATGCAAATTAATGATAATGAATCAAAAACGAGAGATTGTAATTTAAATTTTCCCATATTTTATGATCAAATTGAAAATTAATTGAACGTGTGAAAAGCCATTAAAAAATTACTCATGTAACATTTTATTATTTTTTAATATTGAACGTTATCCAGCGTAGAATATATCGGCAAACATACCTAATTATCATTGAGAAACAAAAAATATGATAAATTTTAAATAGTAAAAGGCTTAAGACAAGATGGGTTTTATGAGCTTAACATCAGGTGAAGAAACTAAACTCGACACAAGATTTATCTAGTGTAGACTACTGAGAAAACTTTCGAGTGAAACACTGTTTCTTTATCTAGTGGAGCTCAAAAAGGCATAGAAAAGGCTAAGAAAACATAAATTCGAGAAAAAATATTTGAAAGTAATAACTAGAACAAAACTTGGGTAAAGAATAACCAGCGATTAACCAACTAGTCTCCATATTAACATAAATTCGGCAAGGCACATGAGTCCAAGCCTAGTATTTGGAAGAAGATTGTGCAAATCCTTAAAAAAACAATGAATGTTAGAGAATAGGGCATCGATAAAATATGTACTTGGCGCAGGAATCAATCTAAAAATAGACATCCTCCTCCTAGCCGGGAGAGACGGGTCGACGGTGGCGACGAAACGGACAGGGATGTCTTAGACGTTCGGAATAGACGGACGGACCGAGGGGGGAAGGCATGTCAACCAACAAAGCCGAGAACTGACGAAACAGTAAAGGTTTAAAGGTTACGCTGGCGACGGAATAATAGATGGTGCCGAGGTCGGTCGCTGCGACTATCAGACTAGCAGACCGGTTTAAGGAGTATAGGTGATGGCAGAGGACTGCCTCTGCAACTCTCAGACTAGAAGGAAAGATAAGAGCGCGACATTGACGTCATAACGTAAATGTAAATAGATGTAATGCCAGCGCCATCCAAAGTCACTGAAACTTAACCTGTGTGAAACTTCATGAGCTGCATGGGTACGCAATCCCGCGCACAGTAGCCCAACCTCACACAGGCCCAGTTGGTAGTTTTTTACACCGAACGAGCTGACACCACATCGCACAATTTGAATTTATTTTTGATTGGTGGACACCAGCCGACATATTAACTAGCCCTTAATACCGTACAAACTGAGTCCACATCACATAATAAAAATTTATTTCAGATTGGTGGACGCCAGCCGAGATTTTAACTAGCCAAGCCTGACTTTTCTACTTAACATTTATTTTCATGACGTTGCATACAATATGTCTTTATCTGTCTCTCTCCTACACTTCTTCTCTGTCACTGCTGGGTCACTCTTTTAGTTTTCATAGAAACGCGTTAAGCAGAACTTTTACCCGAAGAACTCTATCTAAAAATAATATTTACTGACTATGGTATGATAGTTTTGTAGTAATGCAATAAAACTCTTGCGTCCACAGTTAGTTTTTAATAATAATTAATTTATTAAATTTGCAGGAATTTCCAAACAGTCAAAGGAGAATTTCAATATTTGACAGGTGACTGCTAAAAAATAGAGGGTTTGTGAAAATTGAATGATACACAGTCGCACAACCCTTATCAATTGTAAAAATTTACTACAAAAATGATGAAAGTTTCGAAATAATAATTCGAAAAGCTCTTATACTTTTGATCATAAAACACCAAGTCGCAGTGCAATTGGAAAAATCTTCAATAAGATTGACCGGGTCTGTTCTAGGTATTTAAAAAAAATACACATGATGTGAGCTTACTTGAATGTTTATGGCCTAAAATAAAAGCTACGAACATGAGCAAACTTTATTTCCAACAAGACGACGGTGGCATATATCTGGTAAAACATTTGTGCTATTGCGTAAGAAATTTCATGTTCGCATTATTTCACGAAATGGAGACAATAATTGACCGGTTAAATCGTGTGATTTGACGCCATTGGAGTTTTTCCAATAGGGATATATAAAGGGGAAAGTCCACGACTAAGGAATGAAAATACAACATTCGAGCTGTTATTTATGGTATTAAGCGAGAAATGTGAAAAAAGTCTTAAAAGGGTGATCATTTGCCAAAAAATTGCGGGCGGACATTCAAATGGTAATAAATTTCACACTTACCCACTATGCTTGCCGTTGGGATTAAAATAAAAGTATGGGCAACTTTTTACAATTAACTGTTTTTTCCTGATTTAAAATAGCACCTATTTTTGGGAAACCCCGTATCACATATACAGCTTAACAAGAACAACAATAGTTAAATATAGACTAACCCAAATACAACAAAAAAGTTTCTATATTAAAAGAAATTTGGCAAGGCAACACATGAGTCCAAGTCTAATTAACACGATTTTGGACAAAATAGTGCAAATAGTGAAAAAGCGATGGATGTGAATGGGATAAATAAAGATAAAAGTATGTACTTGGTAATGCTAGCTAAAAACAAAGATGATTTACAGGTACATCTACATCACCAAGCAACAGTGAAATTAATAACTTGAAAATATCAGAACAAAAGAGTTGAGAGCGAGGGTTTTAAAAAGACGTTTTAAAAAGAAGAGAAAAAGATAGATAAGCCCAGTGAGCAAAAGAGGACTAGTCCTACATCAGAGTAAAGAGACGGCATGAAAACTGGACCTCCGCAACACAAGTATTAAAATAGAGACAACATTAGAGAAAAAATTTATAAAATAATGTCACCCAAAAATAACTCCGGTTTAAGTTACTCAGGGAGAATCCGCGAGATTATGTATTGTGGCAGGTGTCGAAGCCACAGTGTACGATAAATGAAAACGGAATTCATTATATGCAGCCTAGTTCACACCACTGATAGTGTTAAGCCTCTTCTCTTCATGTAATACTAGCAACTTTACATGATTTCTCATCTAACTCCGGACCAGAGAATGTTTTTAGCCATAAAACCCCAGGCTAGGAAAGCGGATTGGGGAGTGTTGAGCAATAAATATTCTTAAAGCTGTGGAGTGCGAACCCAGGATCTTTTACTCAGCCGCCAGATGCCTTTACCGCCGAGGTATAATATGGAATTACATATAGACAAGTTATGGTGAGATACGAAATGTAGATCGCAAAAAAATGAGTACAAACCTAAAAATAGGAAGTGTGATCACCATACGACTTTCATTTACGAATTTTAGACGAATATGTCTCCTTTGGCAGAAACATAACCATATTTTATTAAATATAAGTTGAAAAGATTGACATTTTTTCTTTGCAACTTAATTTTGTTGAATTATATAATGAAAATAATTTTACTAACAAAGAACAATGATAAGAATAAAATTTATTATAAATTTAATTCCAAACACTTTTGTCTTCATGTTTTTTTCATAAACTAGCACTTTTGGCTTTTGGATTTCAGCCAAAAATCACTGGGCCCAATTTTAGTTAAAAGCCTAAATATGAATTTCCGATAAGTTAAGCTGACTGGGCTGTAGAGAGGACACAAACAGACAGACGCGCAGACCCATAGACAGACACCACTTCAAAAACCTATTTTTCTGAAGGAGGGGGTTCGAATACTTCGTAAATGAAAGTAACAAAAACTCAGAACAAAAACAAGAAATACACTCAAAACACATTGTCTCACAATGTGCAAAGTTTTCGAAAGCAATTTTCTTTTTATGAAAAATCCTCAATTAATAATTCTAAACAAGTTAAAGAACGTCAACATGTTAAATAAAATTTATAATTTGGTTTTGTTAATTATTTCGATTTTAAGTAAAATAATACAATTAACTATCAGTAGACAGCAGAGTAGCCGAGCAGTAAAACACTGGACTGGCATGCTGGAGGTCCCGGGTTCAAATAATCCGGCACAATTTATAACTCCAGATTTAAAATTTCTCTCTGCTCTCGGGTGGTTCAGAATTCACCTTAAAAGCCGTTGGTCCCGTCTGTGACGTAACACCAGCCCTGTTACTCACATTAAAGACGTTAAAATTAGGCTGAAAGTAGACTTTGTCTACACCCGAAAGCAAGAGCTCCCTCTCAAAAACGGGTCCATATACAGGGTCCGCCATAAGTATTGCACCAAGCGATGTAGAACTAATACGCATGCGATTTAAGAAATGATTTTTCAAGGTTGCATATATTACCTACTAATGCATATTTTGACGATCTTTTTCATTTGTTAGACACAATTGTTTTCGAGTGGTGGCGCCACATACATTTTTTTTAAATGACAACATGGGTCGTGTTTGGTATCATTGGATAGACAATTTTTTTGTTAATAGGAGAGTCTATCAAAAATGTAGGCTCACATCACAAAATTCTTAAGAAATAAATTAAATCAATCGAAAAATAAATATTGTATTTATTTAAAATGAATGGAAATAA
>JARJDX010027364.1:0-10245 GCA_030264735.1 Gymnusa sp. GC000175 | reverse complement strand
CTTAAAAAATCGATGGATGGTACAGTTTTTCCTTTAGTTGTGTCAGTTTTCTTTGGTGTTGTTGGTGTCTCGCATGGGCAACAAAAGAAAAGCATTTTTATTTTTGACAGCTGCTTTAACTTTGGAGGAGAAAAAAAAAATGAAAAGCAGTGCAAAAAAGGAACACTATGGAGTAGTTGGATAGGGGCATATGTAGTAATGTAAACCTGCTTGAAAAATTGCGCAGCGCAAAGGACTTCAGTAACTATCTCAGAATGGATGACATTACAATAAATGAAGAAGACTCGCTCTTTACGATGCGGTCATCGCGGGTTCGATCGATCCGGGGTTGATGCTAAAAAGCAGAAATTTTACCGGTTAGAACTGCGCAGTTAATTTGATAGAAGTAACTGCGCAGTTCTAACCTTTGATAGAAGTAACTGCACAGTTCTAACCGGTAAAACCGCTGCTATTTGGCGTGAACCTATACTTTCTTCCACCTTCTCTAGTATTTATTTATTATAACGAATGCAGCTTTTGTTTTGTGTTATATATAATAGGATTCTACAGTGATTTACTGCCTTCCTTCTTTTGGCCAGATCCTCCATTTCTTTTGGTCTTCCCATTCTCCATTCCTTAGGTCCCGTGCTTTCATCGCCTTGTCTACTTCATTTCGCCCCATCGGGCTCCAATCTGTCACCATTCCTATCCATTTACTTGCGCTTGCTCTTCTTGTATGTCCATACCACATTAATTTCTTTTCTTCTATGTACTTAATTATGTCCGATTTTACACTCATTTTGTTTCGGATCCCTTTATTTCTTACTCTATCCGTTCTTGTTACTTCGCAGCATCTCCTCCAGTACTTCATTTCCACTGCCCGTATTTTGTCTCTGGTCTTTTTGTTTGTCACCCAAATTTCTGCCCGTATGTCATTATAATTTTAACTATGGTGTTGTAGATTTTGTGTTTCGTTCTCTTGTGAATGTTTTTGTTCCATATAATGGGTTGCAGCTTCCGTATACATTTTCTTGTTTGTCCCAATATGCTTTTGATTTCCTCTTCCGAATCTGCGTTTTTTGTAATAATTACTCCCAGGTATTAAAACTTTGCCGTGCCTCGTATGTCTATGTTGTCGTCGAATTCCAAGCTGTGGATCAGCTTGTTGTTAGTTTTAAGATATTCTGTTTTGTCATAGTTAATCTCAATTTCTGCTATCTTATATTCTTCTTTGAATTTCCTTAGCATAAAACTTAGGTCTCCTTCGTCCTGGGCGATGATGACGATGTTCGTTCCGGATAGGTCCCATCCCTTGACACTTCTTCTTCCAGGTTCTTAGTGTGTCTTCTAAATATATTTTGAAAGGTGTCGGCGATGTGCAGCATCCCTGGAGTAGCCCTTTCGACGTTTCAAAGGGAGTTGTTAGTTCCTTTCCCACTTTTAAAGCTATTTTATTTCCGTGGTATTGTGTCGTAAGTGTTTTTTAGGTTCACAAAAGCCATGTGCACCGATCGGTTTTTTGCTTTTTTTTACTTGTTGGAGGGTGTATATGTGGTCTACACATGAATTTCCGGCAGAAAAGCCGGCTTGTTCCTCTCCAATCTTATCCTTAATATCTTCTTCTAGTTTGTATTTTAGTATTTTCCGTATATCCTCGCCGTTGTTTGCATAACTGCAATTCCCCGGTAATTTTCGCATCTTTGTCTGCATCTTTTCTTAAATATTGATGTCATATGTGCTATTTTCCATTCCTCTGGAGGTTCTTCTGCATTTATAATTTTGTTGAATAATGTTGTCATGATTCTGAACAGCTTTTCTGTTCCATTTTTTATTAGTTCTGCGTTTATACCTCCTGGTGCCGGCGATTTATTATTTTTTAGGGATTTTATTGCTTTTTCTGTCTCCTCTAGGGTTATGGTAATTTCTTCCTGTTCTTGTTCTTGTGGTGTTTCTGCATCTTCCAGGAAAGCTTCCCGCGTTAAGTGGGTTTTTGTAGTATTTTTCCCATTCTGTACTTTTTATTGGTGATATATTTATTTTCTCCTTTCTATTAGTTTGCAGACTTTTTAATACTTTCCAGGATTCGCAGCTTCTTGCGCCTCCCAAGTCTTACAATTTATAATTTAAGCACAGTTTACCTGAATCATGAAGGTAACACTAAACTCAAATATTAACTACACTAAGCGTGTGTAGTGACGGCTCAGTTTTTCGTCCAGTTTCGCCAGTTTTTTCTTCAGTTGTGTCAGTTTTCCCTGCTGTTGTTGGTGGGAAATTTTCTATGCAACTGACGAAGCTGAAATATTATCTAAACAAACTGACAGCTAACTGGACGGAATTGACGTCCCGGGGCTTAGTCCTAATATTGGGTTTTATCGAATAAAACTGCGCAGTTACTTTCTAGTGTAGTTGCTTTAAGCATTGATCAAAGATTTTTTTATTACTTTCTAAAGAAACCTTTTAGATTTCTTTTTTAACTTGAGGCAACTATGCTGAAGCGCCCGGTCCTAAATTTGTATTGTTTTTCGTTTTCTAAAAAAATATGCCTGCCAGATATATGTTTGAAGTTTGCTCTAGTTCTTCATACACTTAAATTACAGGTCGACTTTTAGCCTTCTTTTTGTTCAAGTGGAAATTAAACCTGAGACTTGTTAGAAACAAATGCATTGAAATTATCAATTTTGTACTGTAATTAGAGTCAACACCATGTTAAAGTTGGAATCAATGTTTTGAACATGCACATGCTTTAACTTTGGTGGCAGAATCCAGAACATTTGGTTTGAGAGAAAAAGAATTATCAAAAAATTAATACTTTAACCACATAGTATAACTATTTTACCTATTCTATAATTTTTACCATGCATGTAATTTTATATTTGCAATTCTAAAACTTAATTCGGACTTTTATCAAAAAGTTTATACCAAAAAGTAAATGCCATAAGAATAAAAAAAAAACAAGAAACTTTAACTAATATAAATCATAAAAATAACAACCCCTTATGAATAAAGTTTTCTAGGGTGTATTTTAAATTTTCAAGATCTTCCTTGGATATACAATTCACAATTTAGCGCAAGCTTAAGTGAACAAAACTTTTGCCGAACTTTGCAAATTAGAAAATCTTGAAAAAAACGCACGCTAGTTACATCTATAAGAATAATTAGCGCCTTTACAAAATCCCCCGGACACACATCCCCTAATTATAAATCCTACTGAAAAATTATCACCGAGCAAAAAAAAACACACAATTAAACTCTATGTAAAAACTTTACGGGTTATTATAAAATTAAAAATTTAAAGAAATTTTGTCAAAACGGCTAAAAATATCTCTATTAATATAAATTTTTTATTTGTTTAATAAAAGTTAATATTATTAGCAGAGTAGCCGAGCGGTAAGACTGGCATGCTAGAGGTAGAGGTCCCAGGTTCAAATCCGGCACAATTTATAACTCTAGATTTAAAATTTCTCTCTGCTCTCGGGTGGTTCGGAAGTCACCTTAAAAGCCGTTGGTCACGTCCGTGACGTAACACCTGCCCTGTTACTCACATTAAAAAAGACGTAAAAATTGGGCGGAAAGTAGACCCGAAAGCGAGATCTCTCGCTCAAAAACGGGTCCATACATAATATTATTTTACATGTACAATTTACATTACTCATGGATAAAATAAGTAACCAACAGTTACTGTAAATTTAAATAAATTATTTTAAGTTTTTCATTAATTTAATGTAGGTTTTAATAATACTGTTGATAATTGATGGTCTGCAACAATCTCACAATCTCTCATGCTACTAAAGTTTTAAAATGAATCCACATTTTTCAGTTAATAAATTCTGCTCTCACGACGTTACAATTTATCATCTAAAATGTCCCTTTAATTTAATCAAGAGCTTTTTATATTTTGCTGTGTTTGCTTCCACGACGTTAACAAACTTTAATGCCACTTTATTATAAACGCAGTGACTTAATTGCTGCACATTTTAGGATTTAATTCCTAACCTGTTATCGACCTATGGAGATCCTTACGTCTTTAATAAATTTTTTTACTAATTAAAATGACAAACTTATTCAACATTTTATTTTGCTGAAAAAACTGTTTTTAAATTAAAAATTGTTTTGAAGGTAAGCTTTTTGTTGATTGGATATTAACCTTTTTACTCCATTCAGGTTTGAAGTCTTAATTGAAAAGTCTGCGTCAATAAACACATATATCTGGAAGCAGTGTATGACTCACCTAATGCATCAGCCAAAGTAATTTTAAAACATGTAATGCTATAAATTTAACAATTTGTAAGCTATAAAAATCGTGGTAAATGTGAAAACTTCTTTTCATACACAGTATTATCGGTGGAAATCAATAAAAACGCGAAGTCAAGTTAAATCCCTTTGAACCTTTGCTTCATGAAATGCTTAATCTGGCAAGGAAGCATTTTCTTATATTTATTACGTTAAGTTTTTGCAAAATGGCGTATGTGTTGTTTTGCGTAATTGAGATTAAAGTGTTGTTTACATGAGGTAAAAATATCGTTTAAAATTAAATTAACATAATTTGTATTTCGACGATAAAACAGTTAGGGATAAAATCAACTATGCAGTGTTTTCTTTCTAAATAGTGGGGCGCGACCCCTAAAGGTGGCGCTAGAGCATTTCAAGGGGGGCGCGTAGCTTTTACCAAACTAACATGTTTAACAATTTTCAAAAATTCTATGCAATTTTGATAAAAATTTAAATGATTATTGTTAAAACTACAATTATTTTTATCTATTTTCGCCATAATTTTGCTTAAGTTTGCCCTAATTTAATCGACCTCGTATCTTTTACGCTTCTCGAGATCCCAATGGGCTTGAAAAAACGGACACCCTGTATGCAGGACGGACCAAATTGAGTAGCTTACCATGGGTATCTTTCTTATTATTAAAGATAGATACTTGACTAGGTTATGGACAATGTTGTGTAAATTTCTATGCTGTCTTAGATTCTAATAAGAAATTTTCAAAAAAAGGAATTTAGAAATTATTAAAAAAAAACTGAAAATCGCGATTTTCTAAAAAGTCAAATTTCTCCGTAATTATAAAAGATACAAAAAAGTTCAGTTATAATTAACTTGATTCAATAAAGGAAACCTAAAACTGCTGACAAAATAAAATTCAAGATGGCAATTTCCAAGATATTAATAGCAACTTTTTCATTTGAAATGGGCGCCATATTAATTTATGAAGTAACTTACATAAAGTAAGTAATAATTATTAATAATCAAATAACACATTAGCAAAACAAAAGGTAGCATTAATGGAGCAATTTACAAAGCAATTTGTGAATAAATTAAACTTCAAGTAATTCAGGAGTAGTTTACTTTAATTGCGGAAATATACAAAAACAACTTAAGAAGTGATTTGAAGCGAACTGCAATTTTGATTGCGGCGAAAAATAAATTAAGACCACAAAATGCGCGACACAACAGTTGAATCTATTAAGTGTATTTACGCGTGCTAAGCAAGCAAGAAGTACACGATTGTAAATGGAAGTAAAAAAAAGGCAAGAGTTGGGTATTTGTGTAATGTTTGAATGGAACGTGAACGTGGAAATGGATTGGGATAAAAGGTTATGGGATCGATAACACTATGAATGGCAACAAAAACCTGAGCTTGTACAGAACAATCTGATCTCAGGTGCATTGGTTAAACACAAATTTATTAAAGAATTTCTATGCAATCTCAAATATTTTAATTTTAAAAGCCTCGCTTTTTTAACTAAGTGCGATACGAAATATTTTACTTTCACAAAATAAAATAAAAAGCACTTAAAAAGTCAGTTGTACAATTAAGTTTATCAAACTTAAAAATTTCCTGTTATAAATTATTTATGGGTAATTTATAGCAGTAATTTTTAAACTAGTAGTAGTCGCTTAAAAGAGGGTTTTTACATTATTTTTGTGTTGTGTTTCAAAGCGTTGTGTTTGAAAGTTGTTAAAATCTAAAAAATGGTGTGGCCTCCACCGCACTTTTCAGCAAGCGTAAATAAAACCCAACAAGAAAAAATGTTTAAAATAAAAATTGGTATTATTTGTATTTCTGCAGATACTTTAGAACAGTGGTTTCCAAGCTTTATTGTTAGCGACCCAAATTATTTAAAAAAAAATTCCTTCGCGACCCAACTCATGGAAAGGTAAAAATCGTTAATTAATATAAAAATACACTGTTATTATATTAATTTAATGATATTCAATAAAGACGAAAACAACATCAATATTAATCTTAGTGAATGATATCAGTGACATCCTTGATGCTGGTCGATTATTTTTAGTAACTTCCCATATTCAGGCTTTACAAAATTACACGCGACCCAGAGGTTCGGAACCACTGCTTTAGAAAGTAAAAAGACATAACTTCATTCATTTATTTCTCTCACCTAAAAAGATATTTGCGTTAGATTTAATATGTGTTTTAGTTGTTGTGTGTAGTGTCATAACATTAACATAACTCAAAATAGCAAATGGTACGCGGGGAAGTGTTCTACGCTCTGTAAAATAAAAAGACCACGTCACTCTAAGAAGTGTAGATTAAAGTGACATGTAAATTTATATTTATATCTGACACCTTAAATTTTACAATTCGTGTATAGAAAATTGAAAAGGCAAACGTTTTATTAAGGTTAAAAGTTTCCATATTGAACGCATTTTTCGTCTTTTCACTTTACTCCTAAATAATGGCTTCAATTTGTACCCGTACTATTTCAAAAGGACGGATGCTAGTCCTATAACAAACCCCATTTTTTAAAAAGGGACATAAATTTTAAAAGAATTTAATAACTGCACTGTTGAAATAAAATATTTGAATTCAAATTTATTTATGCCGTTTTTAGGGAAGAATATTTTTTACTAACTCTTCTGTAAATCTTTAACATGAGTCATTACTTTAATATACATTTAATAACTTTCAGCAATTATTTATTTTTATTTTTACATTTTTGCTAATAAAATGAAAACTATTGAAGCCACGAAAAAACTAAATACACCAAATAAAAGGTCTTTAATTGCTGCCCAGATTACATGCATTTAACTTTAAAAAAATCGTTAATTAAAAGAAGTAATTAACAAATTACGTTTAATGGCTTAAAAATTGTACAAATTGGGTTTTTTTTAATGTTATTGGTTTAAAATATTCTAAATTTAATCACATTTACACCTATCTGGAAGAAATTAGTTAGCAGATTAGCCCTGCTAACTAATTTCTTACTAAGGTAAGAATTCAAATTTGAAAGGTTACCCGAAGGACCGCTGATAGGTTCTAAAATATGAATTATAAAACGTACAGGTTTTTTGCAAATAAAATGAAAACTGTTGAAGCCACGGCAAAAATAAATACCCCAAATGAAAGGTCTTAAAATTTTGCACATTTATCATGCGTTAACGTTATTAAAATCGTAAACTTAAAGAAGTAATTAACAAATTAAGTTTTGTAATTAATTACTCAAAAATCATACAAGTTGGGTTTTTAAAAAAATGTTTTTGGTACAAAATATTCCACAGTTAATCACCTTTACAAAGATTTAAAAGAAATTAGTTAACAGGCATAATTAAGCTCGCAATAATTAAAACTGTAATTAATCAAACACGTTTAATCGAAAAATTGGAAAACTCTTTCCCCCGCGGGAAATTAAATTTTTTTTGCATAAAAACCTGTTTTATACTCTTTAGGATTGTCCGAAAAAAATTGTTAATTAACGCTTTTAAAACACCAGCAATAAAGTTTAATTATCAGATTTTTAGAAATTTTGCCGTTTTACGCAAATTACACATAAACGCAATTCCCGAGAAGAACGGTGGATACCTCAAATAAAAGGCCTTTAAATTCTTCACAGATTTCATGCATTAACTTTATAAAATCGATAATTAAAAGAAATAATTAACAAATTTTAAGTTTCGTAATTAATTACTCAAAAATCATACAAATTAGGTTTTTAAAAAAAATGTTTTTAGCACATAATATTCCACAGTTAATCACCTTTACAAAGATCCAGAAGAAATTAGTTAACAGGCATAAATAAGCCCGCAATAATTAAAAATGTAATTATTCAAACACGTTTAATCGAAAAATTGGAAAACTCTTTCCCCCGCTGGAAATTAAATTTTTTTTGCATGAAAACCTTTCCTGTTTTATACTATTTAGAACTGTCCGAAAAAAATTGTTAATTAACGCTTTTAAAACACCAGTAATAAAGTTTAATTATCAGATTTTTAAAACTTTTGCCGTTTTACGCAAATTACACATAAACGCAACGCCCAAGGAGAACGGTGGATACTCCAAATAAAAGGCCTTTAAATTCTCCACAGGTTGGGTTGCTTTTATCTAGTTCTTCTTCTTCTTCTGCTTAGATCGGGTCTATGTCCGGTGTGGTCCTTTGCGAGACGGAAGTCTCGCCAGCGTTTCGGTGGTCTTCCCTTTGGTCTTGTTGCATTTGGTGTCGTTTTCCGCTCTTGTTTCGATAAATAACATATGTTAGTACGTGGCGAATAGAGGCTTTGTAAATTAAGGTTTGTTCTTAGTCCTTTTTATAAAATTTTCATCATAGTTTTATTCCAATGATGTTTATCACCGTTACTTACAACTATATTACAATTACAGTCTTGTACACACGTAAAGCACTGTTAAAAGATTAGTTTATGATACTAGATTTTAACAACACTAGCAGAGCTGATCATAATCAATCATTTTGTTGAAACAAATAAAAAACTTTGTTTCCATTTCTTACTATTAAATGTAAGTAAAAATGAAAAGCAGTTTTCAGAGCGTTTTGCATTCTTCACTTTAAACCGATGATTTATCTTTGGCCCATATTTACAAACTCGCCTATTCATATTTTCATTATCGGAGCAATTTGTGCAATAATGTAAAACATATTTGTTTAAAAAAATTAAATATAAACACGCTTGCTGTTAAGCACATATCAATTTTTTTATATTTTAATAACCATGCTTAGTGTACAAACTGAGTCATTATTTAAGTGCACGCATTGAAACAAGTACTTTACTCGTTTCTCAACACCATAAAGAAACTATATATTTAATTTTCTTGAAATATATATTTTGTTTGTTTCAGAAATGATGGCCCGCCGTAGAAAACAAAAACATAAAGGGTAGTGATTATAGAAGACGTTGCAAATCAATATCCACAATGGATCACAGTGTGAAAGCGATGACATCTCCGAGAATCGTGGCGCGAGTTTTGAACCCGCACCGCTTTGAAAACGACGAATTAGAGCTCCTTTATCAAAGGTACATCTGTAAATTGCAACATTCCAGCGTTGCAGCGGTGGTGGCTCTATTCGTTGTCCTCACTGCAATTTTGGCCAATTTGGGTTTAGTGTATGCTCAAGCAGCCACAGCTCAGGTAAATATAAATTGCATGCTTGTAATAGCAATGATAATAAAATTAATATTATGCGTATTGTTTCAGGTGGTTTACCATGCTGCCCATTGCATACTCTTCGCACTGCTGTTGGCTTTTTTACATACGCGTTACATGCAAGATGCGTATCTCTTGTGGGTTTGTTACGCGGTATTGTTTTTCCTCGCCACGTTCTGCGCTCTTGCCCTGCCGGTATACGGAAGTTCAGCAAGGGTAGCAGCTGAAGGAGTGTGGCAGGTCGTTTTTGTCGTTTTCTTAGCCTACGCTATGATGCCTTTAAAGGCGTGGGTCGCCGCACTTTTTGGTTTGCTTCTTTGCTCATCACACATTGCCGTCGCCGTCGTTTTCGCCAAGGATTTTCCACATTTATTATGGCAACAAGTAAGTAAAATTTTTATATTAAATTTAAACTCGAAAAAATTTGGTTCCTAATTGGGATCTAAGATGTTCTGCTATGACATCTGGTGGCGCGCGGCCGAATTAGAGAAAGCGTGCACTCCCGTCAGCTGAATGAGTGACGGGTTTTGCTTTAAGTGATTGTTTCTGTAATTTATCGCGATGAAAAGTGTTGCGGGTCATCAAGGAACGAAAAAAAAGAAACGCATTTATTGTGCTGTAAAAAGTTGCAATGCCAAAAGCCACGTGAATGCTTCCTTCGCTTCCCAAAACTAAACGACGATTTTGTAGCATGACAGAATTTGTTTGGAAACGATGAGAAAATTAACACCGCCATATTGTTTAGGCCACGCCCCTATCTTAGATCCCAATAGTAATTTTAATGCTAGTCGATCACATAAGCCGAAATTGTTAGTTGGTTCCTGAATTTGATTTTATCCCTAACGATATTGGGAATTATCTTTACCTA
>JARJDX010027363.1:0-14119 GCA_030264735.1 Gymnusa sp. GC000175 | reverse complement strand
GCTCCCTGCAATGGCGAGCGAAACGTTGGCAACAACCAATAAACATACGCGACTTAAACCCGAAAGTAAGAAAACTTACATCGACCTCAGTCGCGAAAGTCTAAATTCTAAATTTGTTGTTTCGTTTTTAATTTTTTTACTCAGCAGCGTTTTGTTTATCGTATAGTATATAGGATAGACACAAGTAAAGTTTTTTGTAGCATTAATTATTTGCGCGTAGAGATAGTCATTTGTTTGATTTTAAATGGCAATCCCCATTTTTTCTTTTTATTTAGATAGGTCTCATCATTCTGAATTCAAAAATGTACACTGTTTATGTGTAAAACGAATAGTAGGGGGCTAACGGCTAAGTCTTTTTGTTTTACTTCTTTCTTAATTTTAACTTCTGTTTATTTGTACTATTCCCTTTACTCTTGGTCTGACAATGTGTCGAATGCTGCCTTTCTTCCCATTTTTGCTGCTATTGTTTTTTGAAGTACCGTTATTTGACCTGTGGTTTGTCTTAAACTCCTGAAGCCTCCTTTTCTTCTTCTAATTTGTCTTCAATTGCTGTCTGAGTCTCTTTTTTAAAATTTTGCTGCACACTTTTATAGCTACCGGGCTAGACATATTGGTCTGTAATTTTCGCATACTGTTAAGCATTCTTTTTTATGAATTAAAACCAATACCTTTGCTTTCTAATATGTTGCCTATCCCTTTTACCCATTTTCTTACTGTTTGTACTCCATACTTGATTAATTTTGGTGTGATTGCGTCTGGTCAGCGTCTTGACGTCTGTTTTCAGTTTCTTTTTTTCATTTACCACTTCGTCTATGTAAATATTGTGCTTTTTGTCTTGTATTTGTATTGCATTTTTTGTTGTTGCTTTTGCTTCTCTTCATCTAGTTCTCTTTCTTTTGTTTTCTAAACCGGGGCATATATTGCACGATCGCCAGTTTTATTTCTATATCGATATCCATACCTACGATTCTCGATGGGGTGGGGTTTCACTTAGTAATTTTTCTGTTTATTTCATCTGTTACTATAATTCCAACTCCTTCTCTTCGTCTCTCTCGTTTCGGTTCCCCAGTAGTATAATGTGTTATCGTCCATCAGTTGTTTTTGTCCAGTTCCGTTTTTCTTCTTTTTTATCTCGTCCACTATTTCTTCTTCCTTTCTGTTGATTGCTTTAATGTTCCTAGTTGCTAGTAACGTTTCGGGTGTTTGTTTGCCTGTTTTTTTTAACTCCGTTTCCGTTGCGGTTGTTGTCTTCGATTTTTTTCTTGACTTCTGTGTTTGCTACTTTCCCTCTTCTTAGCTCTTCGTTCCAAGATCTTTCATGGGTGCTAAGAGGGATTGTATTTGGTCTTGTGAAGTTTTTTGAGGATGTACCTATTGTGTATTCTCGCCTGGTTGTCATCTTTGTCATTTTTATTTTTGACCTTATTCAATATAATATTTAATAACTGGTTAATTAATTAAATATGTAAAAAATATTATTTGAGTCCGCCAGTGATCACGATCAACAATTAAACAAACCGCACGGAATACTACATACTGTACACGTAAATTATTAAGAAAAGGGGACCATTTACTAATACATCGTAAGATCGACTACAGCACGAAGTAACATTTAACACCTACTATATTTAATATTTTTAGGGCTAAACTAATATTTTCTTTAAAACCTTTTAAAAGACATAAAATAATATTTACATTTTATCTTGTTAAAATCCTGAATAATTATATGTACATTATTTAAAGTTATTTATTAAAATTTGTCAGAATCAAACAGTTATAAAGTTCACTTACTTGATTTCCTCCAGCAGCTTCCATCTGACCAAATCGAGTCGTTCTCCAACTTTCTAATATAAGCAAAGCTGCGTAAATTTTTCCCACAGTTATTTTACCATTATTTAGTTTGTCTGTAGGTGGTACCAACAAATCAACCATATTTTTAGCTTGTAGGGGCCAAATTATTTTGATAGTTTCTCTTAATTCATCATCAGCTTGGTCCATTTCATCAGCTATATTAATAACAAAGAGTAAAATTGCAATATAAAGCAAAAATTTATTATTACCCGGCCTCATTTTAATTGCTAAATTTTCTCGAATCAGTGCAAATAACGTTGAAGTAAAATTTACTTTTCCGTCATCATCCACAGGCATGTTCATTCTAATTAATTTCTTATAAGCTAATCTGTTCGGACACTTATTACCAAAACCTAATGGAGGGTCCATATTTTTCAACATATCATACATTTCTTGATATAAGATTTTTCCTCTGTAAACATTTTATTAAAAAAATAATGCAAATAAAAATTAAAAACGTACGTAGCATTCGGATCGTATTCTGCCCATATTCTAACAAACTCATCTAAATGATGGGCACCCAAAATAGATGAGTCTCTTGTTAAATAGTCAAAGTTGTCCATAATGACAGCAACGAACAAGTTCAACATCTAAAAATTTTTAAATTAAAGTACACATTTTTTAATGTAATTATAACCTGAACCTTAATTCATAAATTTAAATATGACATTCATTTACAAAGTAAAAGAAAGTATTGTAATCGCAAGGTCTTTGCGGAAATATCCGTATTCGAGTCTCTTCACTCCGAAGTGAAAGTCAATAAATATCGGAAAATGGGATTATGTTAATAAAGATAAAAAAAATGAAAGAGAAATAAAATAAAATTAAGAGGTTAGGTTAAAAGTAAAATGAGGAAGGGGAGGCTATAGAACTAAATGAAGAAGAAGTATGGAACCTAATTGGAAAAGTGATAAGAAGTGATGTCAATATTAAAAATGAAACGTGGATATATGGAGAAGGAAACGGAGTTAAAAATTCTTGTACTATATGCATGTGGAAGGGAGAGGGGTACCCAAAAGATTGAAAAAAGGGAGTGCTAGTACCCATATATACATAAAAAAGGAGCAAAGAGAAGGCAAGAAACTACAGAGGGCTAACTCTGATGTGAACAGCTTTTAGGATATGCATCACTATTAAATAATAGAAAAAAAGAAAATACTTGAGGAAACACAATCAGGCTTTAGAGAAGGAAGGCTTGTAATCTATAATATTTATATAATTAATCATTTAGTAAAAAGAATAAAGAAAAAGGGGGAAAGGTGTGTGAATTTAGCATTTAATAAGGCAAAATCGGCATTTGATATATTAAATAGACAGAAATTGTAGAAAGTAATGAACAGACATGAAATTTGTGAAGAAATGACAGAGAGAATAAAAGAAACATGTAAGGATTCGGAATGCATGGTGAGGGTGGGATTAGAAAAGACAACATGGTTCCAATTAAAGTAGGATGTTAGGCAAGGCTGTCCATTAAATCCAATTCAATTTAATCTATATATGGCAGACCTAGAATATACAATGAGAAAGGGTTAATAAGGGGCAATCGTGCTGGGGAGAAAGAAGGACGCTTGGGTACGCCAATGTGATGGTATTTGGGAAAGGAAGGGGAAGAAAAAAGCGAATAAGATGGGAATGGGGAGGAAAGGAAATTCAGTAGCTGAAAAACATAAGATACCTGGACTACGTCCTGAACAAAAAAAATTACATTCAACGATAGAGTAAAAAGAGCAAGGTAAATTATGGGAAAACGACGACGACATAAGATAGAGCATTAAGCTATTAGACTCAATAGCTAAGTATTCTAATATATGGAGTTGAGATACTCGAATGGAGGGAAAGGGCAAAACTAAACTCCATACAAGAGGGATACATGAGGTGCATATTGGATGTAGATAGGCCGGCATCAGGATACGTTATAAGAGAGAAATTAAAGAAAGAAAAGTTAAGGGTAGAAGCAGAAGCAAGGGCACACAAATTTGAAGAAAAAACAAGATGGGAATTAATAAGCGCAATACTATGTGAGTGGTGGGAAGAAAGAATGAAAGAAGAGAAGAAAGAATAATGCTCTACCTGGGAAAAATTCGTAAATGAATGTCGAGTGGTGACCACACCCATTTTTTTTTTAATTTCATGCCCTAATAATTAACACCAGGACTTAATGGTGCGATACCGATATAATTTATGACATAAACATAATGAAATTAAGTTCAGTTAAATATAAGTTATATACTTACAAGAAATGAACAAAAAAATATAAATGATACAAAATATCCATACGCCAAATTTGAACCACAAGTATTTGTTTCTTTTTCAGATTTTTCATCGCATGGCTGTCCTTTTATGCAAGAAAGCATTATACTTGGCCAAGCTTCACCGGTAGCACATCTTTAAATTAATCACAACAAAATAGAATTATTTCCACCAAAATATTTTATAATTTTTACCTGAATAATAACATCAAACCTTGAATAAAATTGCGGAAATTATTGTGCCTGTTTATAGACTCAGCAGGATTTTCTGCTATGTTTCCAAAAACCTTAAAATTATTTATTGTTAAAGTAGAATATAATATTTAAAAAGACAAAAATTTTAACTTACTTGCATTCCAATAATAGCATAAATAAAGAACAGCATTGCAATCAGAAGACAGACGTATGGAAGAGCTTTAAAACTTTGAACAAAGGTCCACAGAAGAATACGTATGGTGTAACCCTGCCTGAGAAGTTTGATCAATCTGGCAGCTCGGAACAATCTCAAAAATCCAACGTTGATGAAATTTTCCTGCAAATTTACACATGTGTGACATCAATAGTACTTAACTAGAATAACAACTACGTTATGATAGCAATAATTCACCAGTTGGACACAAATGCATAAATCAATAAAAAATTATCTATCAAATTAACTACAGAAGTAGTAATTTTATCTAATCTAACTACATTTGGTTTATTTATTATCAAATTACATTAAATAGTAGTTTACTAATAACTAGCTACTTTTATTTCATCAGACATTTTAATTGTTTCACACATTGGTTTACACTGCTTATATTCTAGTACTCTAGAACTAAACTAATTAATAGGTACACAAAATATTTCATTTAATATTGTTTACCTACATACTATGTAATTAATTTTGAAACTCAATTTGGTTGTCACTTATTAGAAGAGATGCATAGTTAATGGAATTGGGGCACATTTGTGCCCTAAGCTTTAAATAGCTGTTAGACATAATTTTCATTTATTGCTTGTATAAATTTTTATGTTTTGTGTGTCACACTATGTAAAAACATTTATTTACGAAGGCAATAACTTCACTTCGCTTTATGCTAAGAGAAAGGCGGACATTGGAAAGCATGGCTTAATCAAGGACGCATAGGTTGTTCAGAAAAAAGATGAGAGCCTGAAGGTGATACAAAGATACTGTGATTGCTTAGTAAGGAAAATATAAAAAAATTGCACCGTGACTCCGATCTCCAGATCGAATTATAAAAGACAAGTGATCGACGAGGGTTGCAAACAATTCTCTTGGTCTGTTGACAAATCACCGTCTTTATTCTTAATGACTACCAAACCGAATCCGCGTGTACTGTGACAATTTGCGGTAAATAAATTGAACAACAATACCATTCACAGATACTGAATTCGGCCAAACTCTTATTAGTTTGAATACTGGTGCGGATTTATTTGATTCGAAAAGCATTTGGGAAATACATTAGACCAATGCTTAAGCATCCAAATTCGGTTTGATCGCCTTATTTCAAAAAAAATATTAAACAACTGGAAAGACCCCAGAGAAGGGCAACAAAAATTCCCACGACGACTTACGTACCGCAGATGTGAAAGTCTGGAACTTCCTATACTAAAATCGAGAATGCGAAGACCTTAAAGAAACCTACAAAATATTGGATAATTAATATAACGTTAGCATACGTCCTAGGATATATTGACAAGCTATCCGCTCCATTTATCCTGCTTTTTTGCCACATGCTCCGCCCAGTTATAATTCATAGTGGCAATGGATTCTAGCACGTTTTGCACCTTCGTATATTCTTTGATCCATTCGTATTTCGATCTTTCTGTTCATTGGTTTACTTTCAGCTTCTCTTGTATTGATTTTGTGAATAACCAAATTTGTGTTTTATAGGTATAGGTATACAAATGCATTTGTTGTATAATAACGTCTTTAACTGCAGGGGTTTGTCCATAGCTATGACGTTTTTTACTTTTCCATATGCTGCCCATATTTGTTAGATCGAGGTATTTGTCGTTCGTCTTTTTCGTTTGTTGCCATGTACTTAGTTTTGCTGAAGTTTATTTTAGGTTCTATGTACTTTATGGCCTTGTAGTAAGACTAGTTCTTCTTTGGTTTCAGCTATTAATACTATGTTATCTGCAAACATTAGGTGACTTAGTGTCTTGTCGTTAACCTTGATACTTCGGTTCTTCCAGTCGAATGTTTTTAACTAGGACTAGGGTGAACAGATTAGGTGACATTGGCACTGGCGCATTTCTCTGTTTATTCTGTCTTTTACTCTGATTTTTTATCCATATGGATGTGTTGAATTTCAGTTTATGTTGTTGATGAGGTTTGTATATACGTGATCCATTTTTGGGTTTTTAAGGGCTTGTTGGATTTAGCTAATTATTTTTAAGAAAATCTTATATATTTGTGATAGAAAACTGATTGGACTATAGTTTTCTAGGTTCTCGGTGTTTACCTTTTTGTAAATAATTATCACAAGGGCATTCGTCTAGTCTTGTAGTATATCTAATATATGTGTATATTAGCTCTTACCACACGCTGATCTTCCTGAGTTCAATCTGTTTGGTACTTTCACTTTTTGCACTTTTTTAATAACCTTCGTTAATATATAATCAATTTGGTTAGCCCATCTAGGCTTGCCTTGGTCCATTAAGGTTTGGGTTTCTTTTTGAAAAAAATGCGTTATTTAAACGTTTTTATTACAAAAAAGCTTATCATCATTAGTCTTCTGTTACATATTTCCAATCCGTGTTTGCCTACGTACTTTTTTTCTAGATTTATCTTGTCCTCTGACCTTGCAGTTAAAGTTTGCATTGCTATTGTGAAGTCTTCGTAAAAGTTAATGACATTTTCGTCTTCTGCGCTACTTTTAGTGGCGTACGACAATAAAATTTTCAGTGACTCTACTTTGTTCGTTTTCATTGTTATGTATATTATCCTTTTTGATAATGTTTTGAGCATTTTTACTCTCTTTGTTAGTTTTTCTAATCGGTCTTCTAAAACCATTGGCCTGCTGTTATATGTGGCTATTTTGTTTGATTTCTTGCTCCTCCCATATTCCTTGGAGCAGACGGGAAATTTACTGTCAGTGTTGGCAATTAGTTGATCACAATAGCCTTTGCGGGTCGGTAGAGAAGAGGGTTAGTACGCTGGGTCTGACTGGATATGGGGCCTGATTTCTCCTCTACGATCAAATACACAATGTATTGCTATCAGTGGTTTCAATCAGCGGATCATAATAAATGCATGCGCAATTAAAAAATTTTAGTTGGTTGTTGTGGCAGTAAAATTAATAACGTTAGTTGTGACCAAAGTCAATAGGTATTTTTACTTAAAAAAAAAACATTTTATACACGCACATAAAATATTAAAAGTGACGCCAAAAGCAAATGAAACATAGTTTTCTACAAACACTATAAAAATAGAGTTTTTAACACGGCTATCTTTAATTAAAATTGTAACATTACAAAGAAATGTGTTAAAAATTATTCACTTTTAACACTAGCGATAAAAGTGAAAGGTGTCAAAATAACATTTTACCAATATAATAGAATAAATACGATAAGCGATGCATCCATTTTGAGTTTCTAAATTATTTTACCTCCTAGAACAATTAATTCTTAAATTTTGAGCATATGTATTAAACATTTATGACTATTCTTCTTTACATATATACTAGCCGCTATACTAATCTGGCTTAAATATAGAAAAATTAGAAAAGAAATATTTTCCTATTTTATGAGATCATATTAGATTCATAAATTTTTTACATTTCTATTCTACAATACAAATTTTGGTTTATTTGGATTCCATGCTCTACACATTTTTTACTGATAAAAACGGGCTGTATTCATTAACATACCCTTTCTTTGGAAACTTTAGCCGCCCTCTCCTTGAATTTGAATAAAATAAAAATATTTATATTCGTCGCTCTCAACATTTCCGCACTTAACCTTTCATCCAAAAGAAAATTTAAAGAAAATACTTACACCAAATTCAACCACCATAGCATCTACAATGCTGCCTATCACCGTGATGAAATCGAAAGTGTTCCATGGATCTTTGAAGAAGTTCTGTGAAATAGAATTTTATTATATTTCTGTTCAATAATAAGTTTTATCGAAAGCAATAACATAATTGCTTTTGTCAGGGTTTTAATTCTAGCATATAAATTTGGGTAAACTAAATTTAACCTCGGAACTGACACGTGATTAATGTTTGAAATTAAATTGTAACAAATTAAACGGGCTTTATGGATTTAAACGGGATTATTTATCATGCAAATAATTATTCAAATCTACTAAGCAATAGTAACTAACACTCTTGTCTTGAAAGAAATAGTTACTCACTAATAAGATAATAATACTACTAAATACCAAGTCAACAGAAAAGGTTAATAAACACGTGACGGCGTAGGTAGGCAACGCAAAATTTGCATTGAAATATCAAATGTCGTTTGGGTTGCCTACCTAAGAGATCACGTGGGTATTAACCTTTCATGATTATCTTTTTATAATCTACATGAATGGATCTACTATTCATTACACTAAGTGCCATATTTTAAATCATCTAATAAATGGTAAAAACGTGAAAGTGCTATTTAAGAGTGATATGGTAGGTTTGAATTGCAATAATTAAAGAAAATAAATGATTTTTGAGTAAGTTTTGACTAATCTAGAAATACTAGATTATTAGATATAATTAAAATGTTACCTTAATCCCAAAAGCGATGAGCTTGAGTACGGTTTCACAAAGGAAGAGGAAAGTAAACAGAATATTCATTGCCGCCAAGGTGTCGGAGAGCACAGGTGGAGAATCGTGGTACTACAACAACTTTCAAATGTAGCTACGGCACTACAAGCTTTTGCCTACCTGAACATTTGTAAGTCGGAAAAGTCGGCAGAATCAATATACCTTAGGTTGTGGCCATTTGCAATTAGTCTCTCTGTACGAATAATTGGTTGTTGGCACCTACTATGTGTGCAAACAATTGGCTATATGCACCTACGTATGTATGAAGTATTAAAAGAAAATTTTTAAAAAATTGCCATACTTTATAGAAATAAATAATATTTTATTTAGTATTTAATAAGGAAAAAAAAAATTTGAAATGAACTTATTTTTTCAATTTTTTATTAAATGTCTTTTGTTTACATTTTCGTTTACTTTTACTTTACGAAGTAAATGAAAGTATTGTAATTGCAAAAATTTTCGAAACCAAGATTTTTGTGGAAATATCAGTTTTCGACTCCTCTTATTCAGAAAAAGTGTTTACGAATTAGTGTCTGTGTTGTCTATGACCTCAGACCTGACGGCTCAAATGTTTGAACTCGATATTCATATTTATTGAAATTGGAAAATTTTAAATTTATTACATATTTTTGACAGGAAAATTGTTGTTTACAGGCTGGTTCTTTTAAAATTCAAATGAAAGTTTTTGCATCAAAGTTCAAAACCAAATGATATAAATTTAACTTTTTCAGGTTATGAGACATTGGAAAAATTTGGTGCTTTTTAAATTCAAATCAAAGATTTTGCAAGTTTCATTAAAGTTGAAAACCAATTAATACAAATTTAATTTTTTGAGATTATGAGACTGCAAATTTTTTGTTCTTTTTAAGATCAAATCAAAGTTTTTTTTATATTTTTATTAAAGTTAAACACCAATTTTTTGAGGTTTGAAAATTTTTGCATTTATTTATCACATATTTTTTGTAAAAAAATTGTCAATATTTTGAAAAAGCTTGAGGCTAAATTCGCACGTAAGTCATTTTTTACTTTTATTTTTGAAGTAAAAGACAATATTGTAATCTAAATCGAGATTTTTGCGTAAATATCCGTATTTGACCCCAATTATTGAGAAAAAATGGTTCCTAAAGTGGTATCTGTCTGTGTATGTCTATGCTGCGGGTGTGTCCTCTCTAAAACAGAGACGGCCTTACTATCTATCTAGAATTTAATATGTAAGCTCCCAACAAAAATTGATTTTTGGCTTAAATCTACTAACCGTGGTAGTTTCTTAGTTATGTTTTTTGTTTTTCTGTAAATATTTCAAAACCTGTCAAGTTTATGAAAAAAACATAAAAATACAAAAGTGTTATTATAGAAAATAATGCATGAAAGAAAGTATCGTTTTTAGAAGAAAGCAGGACCCAAAATGAAACAAAAATGGATGAAATACCAGAAGCACCAGAAAAGGAAAATACCGAAACAACTGAATGAACTAAAATTCATAAACATAAAAAACATAAGTAAAAAGTAAAAGGAGACTAAAACGAAAATTTAAATAAACTATATTTAATAAAAAGTTGAAAAAATAATGTTATTTTAATATTTTTTTCTTATTTAATAAAAGCCAAATCATTTAGTATTTATTTTCAGGAATTATATTATTTTTTTTAAAGAAATATTTATATAATATTTTATACATACTGTAGGTGCAAATAGCTTATAATTCGTACATACGGATGCATGTAACCAATTGTTTGCATTTGGTACTTACAAATAGCCAATAATTTTATACACTAAGAGCAAATAGCCACATCCTATACCTTATTACCAAATAGAGAAAATATATCGTAATTAATCGAAATTCGGTGTAAATTAAACAAAAACAAGTCAGTTGTTTTTAATTTAATTATTCACCTTTGGTACAAGAAGTCATATTCGGTATTTTGATTAGTACGAAAAGGTTTTTCCACAAAACCTGTAGTGTACAGTGCAGAACTTGTAGATGCAGTTAGTGTTTAATTGGTGTTGGGTGTTTTGTTATGCAATAAATCATGCCCCTGCCACTACTTTCACAGCCATGCAACACACCGAAAGCACAGTGATCAATCAAGGATTAAGGATTATCAAGGACTTTTGTAAAAAAAAACGCAACAAAGAATTTAAATAAAATCGTAAAAGGTTAAATATATACAAAATATTACGCAGATTAAGTTTTTTATGCAAAATATTAGTTTTTTTAATTTTTTTTTTTGTTTTAAATTTAATTTTCGGAATCAATAAAATATAGAAAAACAGAGCTTTTGTCGTATTCATCCTTTGGGGATGTTGCAAGATGCTACAAAATCTTACCCGAACGCCGAAGGCTAGTATCTTGAGGATGCACTCCACCGTGAACATGCTCGTAAAGCCCCAGTTGAGGTACTTAAGCGTATTGGTGTAGACTTCGGTTTGCCCATCATGCTATTAACACATACAATGTGGCCAATCTTGTATTTTTTAGCAACATTTCTATTAGGATCTTCGGGCAAAACATGTTTCCCTTAGAAAATCCTAATTCATTCATTCATTCAAATTTAAACAAGTTGCAAATTAATTTGGAAAATATTAGGCCAATAAATTGATTTTGATCATTTTCATCAGGAATAATTTTGATCGAGGAACTACAGGTAAAGGAAGAAGTGCACTGCAGCCACAGTAGCTTCGCAGACCTGCAGTTGCTCAAAGAAATTTTAAGAGATATAATTTTTCACTGTGCAACTCTGTTACTGTTTCACCAGAATAATAAACATAAACACATAGAGACATGCTCACAATAATACATTTTCTGAAAAACAGATATACGATATGATATCCATCCAACTGATAGCCATGATAATCACTAAATCTTATAGACTCTTATGCATACAAGGGCTTATTAGTAACAACAGACACATGCCGTGTTAACTTCAGTTGGAAAATTATTGAACCACTAAGTAATTCAATAACTTCTTTTATTGTATCAAATATATAATGATTTTCATATGCTCTATTTGTCTCATTTTCTTTTAGAGCAAAATTTAACTACTTCTAAGGTTCGTAATTTACATTTTTTACACGCTAGTTCTACACAATTAAATTTTGCTTACATTTTAAGTGATATCAAATATGAAAAATAAAGCAACAGTTAAGATAGAGTAGGTAAGTAAAAACGTGAGTTGGCTTTGTGTAAAAAATTGTTTTTGATGAAAATAATAACAATAATAATAATAATAATAATAATAATAATTAGTTAATAAAACTTTTTGTGTAGGTCAGTAATTTTCAAATAGGTCACTTAAGTTTTAAAAATCTGCAAAATAAGATTGTTTAAATGGTTCTTTAAACAAGTTATTGCTAGCAATAAATTATCCGAAAGCAGTGGCTGCTAGGACTTTGTAATGTTTCGCTAAAAAACAAATACAAGTGTGTTCAGAATACACAACCATTGTACTCATGAACCATAAACTAAAAATCTTCTAAAAGACTGCCCAAAAAGTATCTGTCGGAAACTAGAAGAGGGCATAGGGAGTACTTAATTTGAATTTAAAAAAGGCTTTGTAACAAGCAAGCCTACTAGAGAATCAATGTTTAGTTTGAAAGATGTTTGGACATGAATCGGGATGTGTGCGTGATTTTTAAAGAGCTATCGATACATGACAAACAACAACTGTTTCTTAGTAAGAACATAGACTGGAAGGATATAAAACTTCACATCGATAGATCCAATTAAACAATATTATATTTTCGTCAAAAATGACAAATATCTCTTACTTTTCATTTTGATCGGACGAAAATTGGTTTTGTCAAATGATAAAATGAGTATAACCAACTTAAATTAGAATGAATGAATTATCCAAAACGACATTTATTTGTAACGAACAAGTTGATAAATAATGATTAAAAAAAATTGTCGTTAAATATTTTGGCTAGTCACCCTAACCAACCTAACCTGAGAGAGAGAGAGAGAGAGAGAGAGAGAGAGTTGAAAAAAAAAATTCCACACCATCATCCTGTCATCATACTGTCCTGTAGCTCCTACTTTCTCCATCGTACTCTATTCTGAGCAAGGCATTTCACTTCTTTCCAGGTCTTAAATAAAGTGAAAATTTTTTAAATTCATTTTCATATTTTAGTAGGAAATATTAATTTTTTTGAGGTTAAAAATAAAAGCACCTCGAGGGTGTGGAGGTATTTATCGATAAACGAGATCGTGTTCGTCGAACTATGGTAAAACATAGTTAAGTTTAAGTTTAAAAAAAAATAAAGAAAATGGCGTACAGCCCTCATTTCAGGGAAATGGAAAGAATTTCTTTCTTTACCAAGTGCCGCAATCGCAACCCCGTATGCCATAAATTACAAAAGCATATATGTAAACCCCCTAAACTCTCTCCAAAATAAAAATATAAAAATTTCGACCCCCAAATATTAAAACTAAGAACTGAAATTTTGCTCCTCGTTTTTCGCATTTTGCTAGATGGCACTGTTTTCGAGATACGCCGCCGCGACGGTAAATTTCGATGACGTCCCGACGACATACCGTCCCAAAACTCCTAGAACACATAACTTTTATGGGGCTACTGAGTTATATAATTAAAAAAAAAATGACAGGGCCAGCTTAAGATAGCTAAGCCATTTAGTTTTTGCAAGTTTTCGCAAAATAAGGCCACGCTTCCAAAAATTTCTCTAAAATCTAAAATAAATGTGACATCCCGGGCTAGCACGTTCTCAAGCTATAAAATTTTTTTGTAGATTTTTAGACGAGCCACAAAAAAGTTTATAAAGTTTTTTACAAGAGTTACGTTTTCGCAGATATTTTCGTTTGTTTTTAACATTAAAGAAGTCGCGACACCGAATGGAGGGTCAGAAAAAAAATCTGAAAAAAGCGTCGGGTAGCACTCGTCCGGCAGTTTTATGCGCCTAAAGGAATTAGAAAAACATGTTTCTGTGGCGATCAGAGAGAGCTTTAGAGAGTTTGAACTTTTGAAAAGAAAACGGAAAATTTTCAAACGAAAATCGAGGGGAACCGAATTGCTCGGATCGCCTCGAGCCATTTGACTTTTTTTTTATAGATTTGAGACGATCTTTTAGTTTTGGTTGAGTATATTTTTTTATAATTTGAGCTTACTTGAGAATAGTATTTTATTTAAGCAAGGGTGCTTCCAACGTAATCTTAGGGCAGAGTGTAATGGCTAAATAAAATACATAAGTATAGAATGTTGTTTTAAGAAGCATAAAAATTGATAGAAGGTTTTAT
>JARJDX010027357.1:0-13803 GCA_030264735.1 Gymnusa sp. GC000175 | reverse complement strand
GAGGCTGTTTCCTATGTGACAACTGAGTCCGCTAAGCGTCAACTGTCGCGTAGTACCAAAAGGGTGGCGCATGAGTCGAGGGATGTTGATAAAATTTGTTTATTGTGTTTTTAACATTTTATTATGTATGTATCATGTAACATTTGAGTAAAGTATTTTACTTAAAATGTGCGGGTATTATCAATAAATCTTTGTATGGCGGGGCTTAAAAATTGAACGATATGGCGCCTAATTCTGACAACATACTTCGATCCATGGGCCACTTGGTAGCTGAGCGAGGACTTTGACGACACGTAAGAGACTCGTGTCAAACAATAGAGTTTCCAGACCTGTATATACGACCGTGATACGATATGAAAAGTTAAAAGAACTTATTTTAGTCCTTTTAATTTGGGTCCTTACTTTAGAACATAATTTTCGCAACGCCAAATACCAGCTTCTTCAAGTCATTATCAAAGACTAGCAATATCCCCGTTGAAAAGTCAACGTCTTGAATTTCAGGTTAGAATCCACAGTGGCATGGCTTGTGAAGTTGGTTGCACAAGTTTTTTTTTAACACTTTTAATTAACACTTCGTTTTCTCGCCATCCCCCCTTACTTCCCCTTTTTAGAAAAAGTAATTTTCGAAGTGGTGTCTGAGTGTGTGTGTGTGTCTGCCTGTCTGTCTGTCTGTCTGTGTCTGATTGACCTGGAAATTCATACTTAAGCTTTTACCAGAAATTGGGAGGTCACAGTAAATTTTGACTAAAATCCACCGACAGGAAGTAGTTGTTTAATGGTTATTATTTCGTATTTTTGTCGAAAAAAAAAACAATAAATTTGCAATAAAATTTGTTTTTATTATGTTTTATAAATTTTACTTCTTACTAATTATTTCTGTTTGTTGCTAAGCGATATTATTAGTGAAACTATACTCATTAATTTGCAGAGACATGTCATTGTAAATTGTAATCACACAATGTGTATGGTTATTTATCTGTCAAAAGTGATGTATGTCATTATTGGAATTGTTGCCAACATACTTGTCAATAAAATGAAGTTACAGAGACATGCTGCCCTTCTAATTAGCTACTAATTAATGAAATAAAGTTACGTTTCTGTTAAAAGTGACGAATATATCTCATATTCGTAAATGAAAGTTATTTGGTGACCACAACTAATTTTTACTTTCATTTACAAAGTAAATTAAAGTATAGTAATCGCGACAATTTTCAAAATCTAGATTTTTGCGGAAATATCCGTTTCGGACCTCCCTCATTCAGAAAAAGTTGATTTCGAAGTTGGGTCTGTGTGTGTGTCTATGTGTGTGTCGGTCTGTCTGTCTGTCTGTCTGTGTGTGTCCTGTCTACAGCCCAGACGGCTAAACTGATCGTCCTGTTTTTATTGAAATTAAAATTTAAAAAAAAATGTGATTTTTTTAAGTGCAAATTTTGTGCACGTAACCTTCAAATTTATTTTTATAATCCTAAGTAAATATCAGTAATCCCTCATTACAAGAAAAGAAAAGTTTGCAAACATTTTAGACCCTCCTAAATTAAACTGGAGGACGATTGTCCCATTAGTTCTATTATTTTTTTCTTAAATTTTTACCCCACCAGTTTTCAAACCGTGTATGTACTAGACTCTAGTAACTGGAGAGTCTCCTTTACTTAAAAAACGTCTTCAGCAATTGGACTACATCATAGTTCAACAAAGTGCTGTAATGGCGAGCGAAACTTCGAAATCATCAAATAATTTACGCCATTTAAACCCGAAAATAAGGAAATTTGATCTCGAGAATAGGATTTTATGCTTAAACCCTTTGAAGTAATCTTCAAATTGATATTTTGGGACATACCGATTCTTCTACAGTGATTTTTTTTTAATATCTAAAATTATATTCTTAGTACTTAAAACAAACATTTACACATTATACCTTACTATTTACTTTAACAAAAACAATATATTTTCAGTGTTTTTTTATGGATTATTTTATCATTTATTAAATCTGATAATGACTGATTTTTACTTTCCCGAAAAAAAAGGAGTATAGTAATCGTGCAAAAATGAAATTTCATCAGATGTCGACGTTTTGAGGTTATCTCAGCAAGAGTTGACCATTTTTGACATTATGTCTGTGTGTGTGTATTAATTTTATATCTAGGATTATTTTATGCGATCTGGAACTAAATAGTTATTAGGTATTTTTTAGCCTTTTTGCATATATTTCCTTTATTTAAATAAAGTTGCTGCAAATTGTGATGGCAACAAATTTTATTGTTCTTTTTGCTTTCGGGAAAGTCGAATGGAGGACATTATATAATAATAAAAATTTAACTTTTTTTTAACTAAAAATCTCACCTCTCCTAGCAAAATCAATTATCAGAACATAAAAGAGGAAATTAAGAATTTTGAATAAAATATTTTAAAATTATGGACGGTCAACAGGTCTAAATCAATTATTATTTTGTTTTTTTTTCAACATATTATGTCATAAAATTTGTATTATATAATAAAGAACGCAAACCAAGAAAAAATATATTAAGTCATCAAATTAGCATATTTTCTGATTAAAATCAGTAATAAATATATTTTTTGACAATGTCCTTAATATCTTTATAATTATTGTAGGCACTTTAGAAATACATGTATAAAAAGGGTAATTTTTTAGACTGTCGGGGTTCGTGTGTTATGATTATCATATGCGAATTTTATAGCACAATAAAGTATTTTTTGTCTATGATTTCTGTGCACGTGATATGCCAATTAATTTCAGATAAATTAAATGGTCCAAGACCAGCTAATAAAATTATCGATCTCTGATAGCATTTTATGTTTTTCTTGCCATTTATAATTCTAGCATTGTTCTTTTTGTTAGCGAATACCATTCAGTTTTACGTCAGCAGTGCATTATCATTATAGTGTTTTGATAACTATAATCAATTCTTTATAATAGATTTTTTTTCTATTTATTTATATTATCATTTCTAAGAAATTGTTACCTTATATAATAATCGTTTTAGTCCTTGTCAGTTGTGCTAAAAATTTCCGCTAATATAATTGTCTAATTATTTTTAATTTAAAAATATTGATTTTCTAGGAAATAAGAAGTAAACAAATTTAATTAGGAAATTTTAATTAATTAATTATAATATAGACACCTCAAATTTTTATATGTGCATACAGAGTGGACAAAAACTCTGGAAGCGGTCATATATATCTATCCAATCATTCTAAAGTAAGCGGGTACTACATAGTTGATGTCTGAAATATCAAGTAAATTTACTAAGAACTTCTATAATCCTCATTGTAAGCACAGCAATAATCAGAAACAAGGGATGGTGGAGAATATGATAATAACGTGTATAACAGATAACGGTATCAAAGGGTTAAGTTAAAGTATACGATTTGTGCAGTTTATAAAAAATCGAAAAAACCATTTAGGGATAAAAAGAAGTTCTTACATAGGTCAATGTTAAGCTATCCTGCAAGGGTTGGCTTATCTCTAACGTTTATACCAGATAATGTTCTACAAAATAATTCCGAAAAAATTATGCAAGATATGCGCGACTTTTAAAATCTTATAGAAAACGAGCCCCAGCATGATAAGCGACCAAAAAAACAATCTCACATACATCCGGAAGACGATAAAGGATATGGTCAAAAAATGATACGCAACATATTTAGTACCAAATGTAAATTAAATTTTCTTAAAATTATGTTTGAGGTATTGCTAATTATTTCGGCGAATTTCTATGCCTCGTGCTTTATAGTCGTTATATATAATATAACCTCATCAACAATGGTTTCGTTGAAATTTTTAATGGGGCTGATGTTTTCTGCTTTATTTTTTAGTGATTACCCCTACATTACATTAAATTCGTTGGAAGTACGCATAAAATAATATAGAAATTATTTTTACTAAAAAGAATTAATGGCAGGATAAATTTCTAAGAAATATAGACTTATTAAAGCTAATATTAGGGTCATTTTATCCAATTATTAGAAAAAGAACATTTTATTTTATTTCTGAAAGTTAAAATAAGTAGAACATTCACGTGGACTGGAAATTTTTATGGGAAACCTAATGTAATTGTAGAATAACCACAAGATTCTTATTATTTGGATTCTTTAATTAAATATTTTAATGATAATATGCAAAATGATAAAATCTTTATTTTCATATTTATTTTATACTTTATACCAGTGGTGCGAAACATTCAATCGCGGCCCTCGAAGACAAAAATTTAACCCAAAATGCGGTTGCAAATAAAACTACTTTGCGTAACACTTGGAAAACCCAAAAACAACCAACAACCAGGCTACTAATATATTCTGAGAAAAGAGATAAATGGCGGGAAAGACGTACGATGTATAGGAGGTATTAGTACCAAGCGGCGTAACTGATTAATAAAGAAATGCATAGTAAATGTATGTATGGACCCGTTTTTGAGCGAGAGCTCTCGCTTTCGGGTGTAGGCAGAGTCTACCTTCAGCCTAATTTTTATGTCTTGCATGCATGCTTAGTACATACAAATGATAAATATGGTTTTGACGCTCGCTATAAGCCTATAGGCAAATTTACTACGTTCAATTTTGTTTAATAATAGTAAAACATTTAATTTACAATAAAATAAAAACGAAACATAATTTAGACAATATAATGTAACAATTATTTTTCAACAATATTTCTTTACCAAGTACATAGGGAATATGTTTTAATCTCCAGCATATTTCGCGAATTGTAATGGTTTTACGTTTAATAATTAATCAGGAAAATTAATTTAATTTTTCAAAATTCAATACGCAAAGTCTTTTGAGTTTGAGCTATGTAATTCTTAAATTTCACTTAATTTGGTTGAGAAATTATTGAATTATGACATTTTAAATTAACCATTGGGAAAAATGTAGTAAAATATGGTGTTTTTTTTCGAAATTATTTACAAAATATTCAAAACAACATTGTCAAAAAGATTGAAATTTGCACATTTCATACATAGATAACTTATTACTATACTGTAAAATTTTGAATAAAATTAGCTACTTTGTTGAGATTTCGACCATCATACTGAGGGATCAGTTCTTTTTACCCCGATAGTAGTACAAAGTTCTTCGTTTACGCATCATATCACTTGGATTAAATCGTCTAGTTTTAGCACGCTGACTTTTTGTAGCATTTTTAAATATTTTTTCAGCTTTTGGCCTAAACGGAAGTCTTGTTGTTTTTTGAACGTCAGTAGGTGTTTTATTTGACAGTTTTCATGTTTTATAGTTTTCCTATAAGGGTATAAGGTATGTGTAAAGTTTCAATCAGGTGGATTAAAATTGTGAATAATTTTTTTTGGAATATTTTAGAAAAAACGGGTTTTGCGGACAAATGATATAATTTTTTTACATAGTTTGCAATAGCAAACACGCCTACGAAGTTTGTCTCCCTTTTTTGTTACACCCTGTATATTTCTGTTATCCCCTACCAAATAAAATTTTACTAAAAAATAATTTATTATTGGTTATTTATTCTGTTTGTCAATCCTAATATATTTTTTACGTTTTTCAGGTCGTAGAGACTGACCTCTTTAGAGTTAAAACTAAATTTTCCTTGGATACACCTATGGAACAGAAAAGATATTGGTAAGACTATTTTTATTCATTTTCTAGTTGATACATATATGTGTCGTTTTTTTATAATAATATAACGCATGTAATATATATTAGTGAATGTGATACAGTTCAATGCTTTTCATTTTTTATATTGAGTTCTAAGAATCACTAGGTATGCGTGCAAATTGCATATTTCTGAAACACACACATACACACTAACAAGTTAAGTTTAAAAAAAGCTTGTAATAAAATAAAATATGTATGTTGAATTTCATTTACAACACGATAGTTTAAAATAAAAAATATAATATCTGTCTTTAAACTTTTCTAATTTTTTTACGCAACACTATTAAAATTTTATCCACATGTAGGCCGAATATTAGACGGGGGGACGAGGTCCGGATGCTTTGAATTTAATTTGCGGTAGAGAGGCCACAAAATTTCTGTGCCCCGACATTTTTGGACCTGCCCTGGACCATGGTGTACGAAGCTCAAATTTGTCTGGATTTACAGAAAAAATATTAATTTTATTTTTCTTTAATTTACTTTTTTTATTTACGGACATTCGTAATTTTGAAACTAAAATATATTTTTTATATTTTGGGTTTGCAGGTTTGAAAGTAAACTTCTGTCATACCTACTGGTTTATCTGGTTGTTGCGTGATTATCCTGATTTTCTTTGAATTACATTTTTGATAACTTTTTTACGCCTCAAATGCCTTAAAGCCTGCAACAATTTTTGTTTGCTTGCAAAGCAAATGAAGAATATTGAAATAGCAGCAACATTGAGTTAAACGGACGGACGAAAACATTACCTGAATTGACCCTATGACAACTCCTCAGGGCAATTAGCCATTCCAACCTCCTATCAGATGGGGATGCTAACAGCCTCCATCTTTAAAAAATTTGACAGGTGGTTACAAAAAATTTGATGACATTGCGCTGTGTGGATAATCGGACTTTTTTATTTGTTTAGAAATTGAATATTTCATCCATAATTTTTAATTAATTCAATTATCTTACACCTACATTATAACATTCAATGCATAGTTTTGGCAGAAGAGTTGCTTGCCAACAGTCGCATATTGGTCACGTGGTTTAGTTGGAATTCCTGAACTAGAGCTCATTGTTCGTAATAATATTTCATTATTTAGCAGCTAATTGGATTGGTAGTACGCAACTTTATTTTGTTGAAATGTATTTTGGCAATAATTCCAGTAGTGACTTTTGAGTGATACATAATCATATTTTATTAACTGTCAGCTGATTATAAAAACAGTATGTCTCTTCAAATTGATGGGATTTATTTCACTAACAATGTTGCTTAGCAACGGAGAAAGAAGAGTTCTTAAATGTTAATCAAAATTTGTTGCAAATTTAAATCTAAACTCTTTTGTACTGTGTTTGTGTTTTTCGACAGTTTTTAATATATTTGCAAAAAAACCGAAAAATCTAACCAATAAATTACCACTTCCGATTGGTGAATTGCAGCCGAAAGTCACTGGAACCTCCAAATTTTAGTTAAAAGTTTTAATATGAATTTTCCAGATCAGTTATTTCGTCCTGGCTATAGAGAGGATATGGACACTTTAAACTTTATCTGAATAAGAGGATATTTTTGCAAAAAACTCGATTTCGAAAAGTTTCGCGATTAGTATATTTTATTTTATTACGTAAATGAAAGTAAAATACATATACAACTTTCTTTAAAACAGATCAATTTGTTCCAGAGGGATTATAACACTAGTTAAAAATAAATATGTTACATTAAATGGAATTTATCAAAAGCTTTGTTAAAATAAGAATAAGACAATAAAAACAGAGTTGCAGCTATATTTCAATTAATTGACTTTAAATCGTTTTTCTCTCAAGGACATCTTATTTTCGTAGGCATTAAATTTTTTAGCAGTTTATGAACATTTAACTGTATCAATGCTTGGGTTTTATTTATGTAAGGTTAAATTTTAAGTTTAAAGATTTTCAAACTATATTTTTAATATAAATAAAAAGTGTTATAAATATATGTTACATATGTTTACTTTTTTACATAAAATGTTTTAGGTTTTCAAAATTAAGGAATATTAGTTAACAGGAACAATGCAACAAAGGGGTATAACTAGTGATATGGATGTTGATTCTGAGAGTCAAATTAATCCTCTTCAATCCAGAGGAAGAGTAAGAATAATTTAATTATTTGATAATAATCATTCTTATGCCTAATTGTAGAATAATTCTAAATTAAAAGTACTAGTAAGAAGCCATGCGATGAGAGAAGAAACATCCCCACCTCGTGAGCCAACACCCACTGCCCTAAACTCCCCTTGTATAAAATTAACCCCTTCATCCGATAGTCATCCAACATCTCCTAAAAGACCTATTCTAGTCCTCAGTCCATCCGTAAGTAGAGGTAATTCCCCATCCCATACGCCGAACCTTTCACCCACGAATACTTTAGTTCCTTCTCCGAAACGTTACTCTCCTTTAACACATTCGCCTGATAATCAATCCGAATTTACCGACATAGAAACTAGTCCAAAAGTTAACAAACTAAACAAGCAAAACCTTGAGCGATTTAATAACCGAAATATACAAAAAACTAATATTATTGTCGAAGAAACTAGTCAGAATAATCGAACATTAAAATGTGAGTGCACAAATAATTGCAGCAACTGCCATCGGAACCAAGAAAGAAATTACAATAATAATTTAAGTAGTCATAATAACAATAATATGAATAGCTCTAATACACTTACTGTTACAAGAGCTAGTACTAGGGGAAAGTTAAGACAACAAAGTTCTTCCCAAGGAAGCTTTGAAGGCAGAATCACTTCGCCTTGTTTAAGTAGAGGTAAAACCAATTATTCAATTTATTCAAGCCAAAATACGTAAATTCACTTTCTTACAGATAACAGCAGCGAACAGTACACAGACACTACAGGAGTTGATCTGGAATTATTTATACCAGAAACGTTAAATAGAAATGCTAAAGACAGAGCCCTTATGCTACGAATTGAAGAAGAATTAGTTCAACTTGCCAAAGACCTTTCGTATGTTAATAAATTCTTTTGTGATAATTTTAATCTAAAGTGTTTATTTTTATGCACAGTAAAACATATTACAAATTCCCTCCAATGTCGAGTTATCAACGAATGCTAGTTCATCGTTGTGCCGCTTATTTTGGTATGGATCATAATATTGAATCTTCAGGCAAATGTGTGGTCGTAAATAAAACGAAAAGCACAAGGATACCAGATGTTGAATTCAAACAACATGTAAAAGAAGATATTGTTTTTAGTGAGGAGCCTCGACGTTCTATACTTAAAAGGGACTCAAATAGCATTGAAGATTACAATTTTAAATCTCCAGATAGGCAATATAGTTTGGAAAGTAGAAGGAGTAAAAGTTTTGAAGAACGTGAGGAAGAATATGAAAAAGCTAGAAGAAGAATATTTAATAAAGAAGTAAGAAATTATAAATTATTATTTGAATATGTGTAAATAAATTTTTTGTGCAGATGCAGGAATGTGGTTCGGTAGATGATTTGCAATGGGCTGACATGCCATGGTCAAGCACAGAAAGTGAAAATTTAACTCGTTATCGTTTGCACACAGATCACCACCATGTTGGTAGACCAACAGGTCGATTGCTAAAGGTTTTAATAAATATCAACATTTTATTTGTGCATTTTATAAGCTGTGATTTGCAGGTTCAATCAGAAGAAACTGGGGAAGAAACATTAAGACCTTGTGTTGCAAAAAGTTATAGTTTTGGTGGATATGGAGGAGTACTTACTAGGGGTGATAGTGTGTTATCCACACATAGTGCAGGGCCCAGATTACTTACAAAACAAGGTAACATACCTAAGAGATCTAAAAGCGTAATTACAACTTATCTAATCATTTGTTGCAGATTCAGCAGCAAGTTCAGTATCTTGGAGGCTAAGCCCTTCTAGTTCTGGATATAAAACACAATCTCAAAGATCAGAATCAGTCACACCTTCACCAACCTCAACCCCGTATTTATCCGGTGATTCAATTAGACAAGATTCAACCAATAGCACAGCAACTAATGCAAGTGATATTCATGTAGATGAAAGTGATTTAAATCAAGTTGTTTGGGCAGTGACAAATATTAATAGTGTTCCTAAAGGAAGCGTGATAATTAATCCACAAGTAAAAATTTTATTAAAATTTTTTTATCCTTTAATTAAATCAAATGTTTTAGACTGGTCAAGCAATTAAAAATCAGGATGGTACTGTTTATCATCATGATCCTGAAAACCCACTTCCAGAATTACAATCTGTAAGCCCAATAGCTGCAAAACCACCATTATCTCCAATAAAATCTCCTCAAAAAACCGTAAGAGAGCGACCACAATCTCCTAAGAAACGAACGAGATCTTCCCCAGTTAAAAAAAATAGTTCTACCAGTCCAAGCTTACCTTTTACTCCACCTTTACCACCAAGTAGAACTTCTTATCCGTTTATCCCAAATAATGAAACTTTACCCCAACCTCCACCTCTTCAGCCTCAGCCTCCTCAACAGCAATATTCTATGTATGGGCCTTCATACACACCTGAAATGTACCAACATCCATGTATAGTTTTTGCACCTTATGGTGCAACTGTACCCATTACTTACGATGGCCGAATGGTAAGTTGCGCTAAAATTTTTTTAATTATTTTCTTATGTTTTATTCTGTTTAGGATGCACAAGTTCAAGAAGTTAGCACAAATTACTATAACATTCAAGAAAATGTGATGAATCCCCAAAGTCAGCAAATCACATATCAAACATCTCAACCTGTATGGAATCAACAATCACTTGCGTATTATCAAAATTCACAACCACCCGCTAATGCGCCGAGATTTGCTGTGCCTATACCTCAACAAGGAGCATATATTACTCCATATCCCCCTAACTATTTACCACCACCACAAAATATTGTTCCAACACCTCCAAATCCTGATATGTATCTACAGCAATCTATTCCTATGCTATATCCTTCTCAGCCTACTCAAAGTAATTCAGTCTTGTACCCTAATCAAAATTTATTTTACACACAACAAAATCCAGTGTATAGCAACCCTGTCTATCCAACCCAAAACATATCTTATCCTGTAAATACTCCCACTCCAAGCAGTTGCACAAGCTCTGTATCAAATACACCTTTTCATAACCCAATTTTTGATCAAAACCTTGGGCAAGTTGTACAAAGTATGAGCCATATACAAGTCTCACAAAGTAAACATCAGATGACAATGGACCGAATCCCCACTCCTAAAGGAAAAATTAGTAATAAGGGAATGTGTTCTTCTAGTCAAAGTAGTACCGAAACTAGTTCACCAGCCATGACTGTTGTTGCTGGATATTGTCAGAATAATCAAAGCTATTATCGACAAACTTCAGAAACACCTCCAAGTTCACATGCAGCTTCTAGCTTCTCAGGAAATTTTGTTCCTCCTATATTTATGAGATCTGTAAGTAGAACATTTTAAATATAATATAATGAGCATATAGATTAGATTAGAAGTCTTTTAGGACTGTTTTTAAATTAATGCATGTCTAATATATTTCTTAGGGAGGTTCACACGTATCCATTGGGTTATTGAAAATCCCAACTTTGAGGCTTTAAATTTTACACAGCTATAGAATAGTATATCTTGCATCTATCCACAAAATTATTTTTGAATCCACCGTCTAGTTTTCGAGAAAAAAATTAATTTATATCACATTTTTAAATTCCTTATACTCCTATGGCAGAACACTCGATTTGTGACTAATTGTATTTTTTTAAGATTGATCTTTCAAACTTTGAACAACCAAAAATGAATATAAGAAAAAAAGAATGTTCATAGAGTTGATTGATGTATTTAAAAACCTTTGTTACCATTAAAAACAACTTGAGAATATAAGTTAAAAATATTTTTTTGAGGTTGAAAATTAATGGCGACATAGACAATAGAAAGGTTGGCAACGCTGCAATGACCAGCTGTTTAAAAAATATGTATGTCACATCATATCAACATTTTTCACAGCATATATTTTTATAAGTAGTAACTTTTGACGTTTATACTGACACGTACATTCAAATTTTAATTCGCAGTTGCCACATTTAATTTAACGTTTTTACCACGGAAGTATTTTTAATATTATGATTATTTAAAACAACAGTTAAATTAAATAACTAAGCTACAGTTAATTTAATAATTAAAATTAATTATCTTCATCATTTTTTTACGATCAAAGCAGAAAAAAAATTGAACGCGTGAACCTCCTTACCGACTGTCACTATCTTTGTTTTTATAAAACAAAGTATATGTGATTTCGAAATAATGATTAATGTGGATATACAGAGATTTCGACACCAGTGTATGATCCGAGACTTGTATATATGTAATTATATGTTTGTTCTGATACTTTTCCTTCAGTTGGGGTCATATATAGAATTTTTTTTAACCAATAAAAAGAGTCCAGCAGACTTTAAACACCAAGAGTGTTTTGGTTTAGATAGAGCCTTGGTCAGGAAATCTGCAACTTGGTCCTCTGTTGAAATATGTTTCACGAAATATGATTTATTTTTTAGCGCATCCCAGCAAAGTGATGTCGGATCTCTATATGCTTTGCTTTTGCATGAAAAACTGGATTTTCTGCCAATTTTATTGGGATACGACAATAGATAACAAGCTTTGCCATCTTTTCAAAGCCTAGTTCATGGAGAAAACGTTGTAAATATGAAGCTTTATTTGTGCATTTCGATAATGCCATATATTCCGCTTCTGTAGTGGAAAGAACAATGGTTCGTTGTTTTCAAGCATCCCCAGAAATCGGGCTTTCTCTGGGCATGAACAAGTAACCTGTCAAAGAACGTCGATCTTCACTGCAACTCCCCCAATCTGCGGCTACGTACCCTTTTAAAAACTGGCGATCCCGTTTATATAAATGGCCAACGTTCGGAGTTGCTGCTATCCAATATAAACTCCTTCCTGAGCACGTTGATCAAACTTGCTTTTGACAGGTTTCTTATCAAGGTACAATACACGACTTCCGAAAACTTTTAGATAAGAAATATCCGGGGCACTTTCGGTCCATGCTTCATAAGGGGTTATCCCATTCATACTCTTAGTTAACAATCGATTTCTCAGATAATTAGCAGTGTTGATTGTTTCAGCCCACATAGATTCAGGCACATTAGACTTTAATCGCAAACACCTGGCGATATCGAAAAGGGTACGATATTTTCTCTCCGCGATACCGTTTTGTTGCGGACTGTATGGAACTGTCAATCTTCGTGCGATTTCTTGTTTTTTTAAATCATCAAATTCATAGCTGGTGTATTCTCGGCCGTTATCATTTTAAAGGCATTTTACCTTTTTATTCTTCTGATGTTCAACAAATGCGATGTAGTTCACTGTTGCATCAAAAACATCAGATTTGACTTGAATCGAATCTCGCACCAACTAGAAGCATCGTCGATCTATGAGACGAAGTATTTGGCACCTACCAAAGAACTCGTCTGATAAGGGCCCCATATGCGTTATGATTGTTCAGGAAATGGAATTCTGGACATCTTCCTCTTCACGCAAATGTCACAATCTAGCTTATCCCCATGCTTCATTAAGTTTTACACCAGTTACCTTGTTTTTTCGCACGACATCGAATATGTGGCGCGCGTTCGCATGACCAAGTTGTTTAGGTAACTGTTCGAGGAAAATTGGTTTCAGATGTTTTGAGACGGCACAAGCGTTTTCTTTAAACTGCACATAATATAACTTACAGATCCTGTCGGCGTATAATTGAGTTTGTCCGTACGCGTTTACTACTTGTACATTTTTCTTACTGAATACCATGGTCAGTAATATTGCTGATAGATATAAGGTTAGACCTTAAGTCAGGAATCGGGCATGCAACTTTACCGAGATTTCGTTTTACCGGTAAACGGTAAATTTTTCAACTAAAAACCGGTTTACCGGTAAATTACTGGTAATTTTGTTTAATTAAAAATAATCATAAGTTTGTGATAATTAGATCCATAAACATATTTTTTTATCTATAAAAAATAATCAACAATAACATAATAAGATAATAATAAAAAAAAATAATATAAATAGTCCATCAACCAATACTTTTCCCTATTTTTGCTCCCATTATCATTTTTTGTAAAAACTTTCTTGATTTAAGTTTTAATTTGGACAATTTTCATTTAAATTTTGATTATTTTGG
>JARJDX010027353.1:0-13283 GCA_030264735.1 Gymnusa sp. GC000175 | reverse complement strand
GTTAAAAGCTTAAATATGAATTTTCAGGACGATCAGTTTAGCCGTCTGGGCTGTAGAGAGGACACAGACACACAGACACACAGACAGACACCACTTTGAAATCAACTTTTTCTGAATGAGGGAGGTCGATAACGGATATTTCCGCAAATATCTCGATTTTGAAAATTGTCGCGATTACTATACTTTAATTTACTTTGTAAATGAAAGTAAAAGGAGACAAACTGTGGGTCGGATCACCATGGTAGAAACTGCCTTCCCCTTCAAGCCTAGTACATAAGTTGAAATCACCTAAAGAGCCACATGCGAATTCGAAGCTACAATATACCAAAGACCACTTATGAACCGCCTAATGAAACTCTAGGAAAAATATATTTATACAATTACGCTTAACGAAACTAGAATATAGATTAAATAGAAATACGTGGGTTAATTATGAGAATGAAAACATATTGACCAAGAAGAAAAGAACATATTTAATTTGGCTAGATTATCTAGAGGTTTTCAAACTGTGCAGTAAGTAGGTCGCAAAGGTAACGAAAATCTTTTGGGTCTATATAAGACAACAACACCAAAGCAGATTTATTTTCATGAAGAAAAGATACTTCATAAATGTTGTTAGTACGATTTATGTATGTACATAATCTTGCCAGTAAAACTGAATTTTTGTGTCGCGCTTAGATGTGTGTACAAAAAGAGTGTTACCACATGAAAAGTTTGGAACTCTAGACTCTAGAGCAAAGTGTCCCAAAGTGTTATATATAGATTTCGAATTTCAGGTGCAATGTCAGCAAAAAAAAGTTAGGGTGCACAATATGTGAGATGTGAGAGGTAGTCCACGTGCGCGAATCCCATATAGGCCTAAGACATTTAGCTTTGGTGCTTTCAGAAATCACATTGGTGTCAAATGTGTCATACCACTGGTGTGTAAATTTTTGCAACTACAATAGTGGAACGTAAAAGGTGCACTTTGGTGCGCAACCATAAACATACCACAAAATGTATAAACATTCAGTTAGGTAACAAAAATACCACCAAAGTATCGTTACATTT
Organism: Gymnusa sp. GC000175; assembly: GCA_030264735.1. Lineage (NCBI taxonomy): Eukaryota > Metazoa > Arthropoda > Insecta > Coleoptera > Staphylinidae > Gymnusa > Gymnusa sp. GC000175. The sequence continues at coordinate 12,233 of JARJDX010027353.1, read as the reverse complement.
TACAAATTCAAACTTGGTGATTTTTTTACTACTTGTGGTAGAACACAAAGTTTCAGTTCAAAAAATTTCGATCTCGAATTTATCATTGGAATAAAAATTAATCAGATTTTAAAAGGATGGGGACGACTTTCTTAAGATTCTACAGCAGTTGACTTTTCGGTAAAAATCCAAATAACTGTGTCACATGTCAAAAATACATTTAAAGTTGATAAGTTTAGTTTAGGCTTCGTTACTAAAATTTAATTTTAGGCAGGCAGTGTCTACGTGAAGAAAAAATTTGGGAACCACTGCTGTTGAGCCTCAGAAAAGTCGTTTTTTTTTAATTTGATTAATTTTTATTCCAATGATAAATGGGAAATCGATTTTTTTGAACCGAAACTGTGTGTTCCATCAGAAGTCACTGGAAAGTTTTGAAAATTTTTATAGAAAATTTATTAATTTAAATGTGTTCTAAATCTCAAAAGAGGACATTATAAATTAATCTTTAAACTTTAAAAACCTAAAAGACCCAATTTTTAAAATATTTCCGAATTTTTTCAAACCAGTATTTAATTTTATTATTGATTTTATTTTAAAAGCCCAATTACTCAATTTTTACAGGTAATTTAATCAAATTTGTACGCAAAGTGCACGAGTGACAAGATTAGTATAGAAATATATAGGCATGTGTTTGTGAGGCCGTGCTATTAATAGCTTTAAATGGGGTCAGTAGGTCAATCAATGCTCTAGGCGTCCCGGCGCCCGCAATGGCCGCGCCCGACGCCAACTGGGCCACCCTATCGATCCTACAGGCTTGTTGGCACCACGTGTATTCTGTTACTAGGGCACATATTTAACAAAAAAACCTTAGGATTTATGAGGATTCTTTACTGATGCACTGCGGTCCTACCTAAAAACAAATTCCCTCACACACGAAAATAACGTGCGAAAAAAAAATTTGTAGATTTATTACTGATAAACAGATTACTACCTTCGAAAAATAAACATGAATAAATTACCTTATACATAAATATTGTATCTAACACAAAAATTGCTCATTTTTTAATAACGCAAATTATTATATTACATTAACGCCACACCTTTAAGCACTTTTCCATTGTCTCTAGATTAATTAGAATTTATATTGCTAATAAGAATTTATTACTTGTCTTTTTAGGTGTGAACTGCCGAAAATAAAGACATCAAAGTTTTACAATCCCAGTTTTTAGTGCATGTCATTGTTTAAATGTATGATTTTATCATTGAATTGCATTGATGAATTGTTTAAGATCATGTCATGGATACAAAGGTTCATGAAACTCATTTTTTTAGAACAACGACAAGCCTTTTAAAGACCTATTTATTCAAATTGTTTTTATTACTCTAATCATTTTTTAATAATAAAAAGTACCTTTACTGCATGTTCTATAATTTTTAGAGTCAACATAAATCAAATACATACATGCAAACTAAAATTAAACTTTAATACAATTTAATTTTTTTTAATGTTGCATATATGGAATTTATGACAGTTTTATGCATAAAAGTTGAAAAAAAGTAGCAAAAATGATTTTTGAGTATTATTGCAACAGTTGTTATTGTCAATTTTTTAATAGTTGCATTGAATTTATAAAAGATCTTTAAACATACTACTAAGAAACGCATAATTTTAACAATGATGAAACACGATTTTTGTTTATTTGTTTATCTGGAATGGTACAGGGGTGGATTGGCCTTAAGGGTAAACCCCAGTAATAGGCCGCTTAAAACGCAAAACGGTTATTTATGTATTTTTAACTCTGGTTCTTATGACCAGAAGATTTTAACGTTTTGCTGCGCTAAACTATGCGAAGTGAAATAGCAATTATATCTTTTCAGCTTCTTTCCTCAATATTAGCAAAAAGCTTGTAGTAAAGGCTTAGTATGGATCCTGACAAATTTTACTTACTAGAACCAAATTTTCTTCTAGGTCTTAAAACTAATGCTGTCATTGTCAAATTCGATGACGTTTGCATCAAACAGGTTTTTAAATCTTATCTGGTTACCTGGCCTATTGAGATCTAACAAAATCTGATACGCTATCTGGTGCTGAAAACTGAACTGCATGGAAGAGTACCTGTCACTCACATTGTACAATTTGTTGTATTGTGTTTATATTAATAAATAATTAAAAATATAACAAAACAAAAACCTGTTTAACACCAAATGGATCTCTTTAATATACTTTTTCTTGAAAGTCTTGGGCAATATCCTATGCCCGCCAAGTTGACAAGTTGACAAGTACTCTTTCAAAATCACCTGTATAAGCTGAAGTGCTGCTACCATCGGTGGTGTTAGTTCTCAATATCGGGTCTTCTGTCCTCTTTTTTTGGAAGTTTGTTAAATTTTAAATAGTCTTGATAAATTGTTCTAAAATAACTTTAAAAATAAGATAAATTTATTGTTCGATTCTGTTATGGGAAATCAAAATTATTTCCATTTTTTGCTACTTCGTTTCCGCAAAGTGTGTTCATTGTCATAGTTTCTTATATTGCATTATTTCGAAGCAACTTCAAAAGACGCAGGTGGTTCCTACTGCAAAAAAAAGCGCTCTTTATATATAATTTGATAACGTATCCAATGTTAAATTCTTGTGACCAGATGGGCGCCGCCATGTTGGAAAAAGTGTGGTCTGTCGGCCTACTTTTTGGCGGGATATTCAAACCAAATGAAATAAAAAATTATAAAACTTTAACAAATTTTCAATGAAAAAAGTAAAATTGTAAAGAATTTAATTTCATTTATATTTATAATATCAATTACATTTGTTCTTCTTTGTTCTCTCCGTTCCGGAGGTTGGCAATCATTGTGGCGATTTTAATTTTTGAGACTGTTGATCTGAATAGCTGGTTGTTAGATTAGGTGCATTTGTTAGTTTGTATTATTGTTAATTAAAAATGTTAATTGAGATGACAAATACACTTTTTCACACGTGGCAAATTGGCAACCGACTCTGCAATCTGTAAAGTTGGTTGCCTATGTATGTGGATATTTTATCTAACCTAACTTTCTGTTTCTTTTAGATACTTATTTTGTTTACATACTCACAAAATAATAATTAATTATAAGAGATGCACAGTTCACTTACCTGAGAAAACTGAGGTCACCTATCTTGGTTTTGACGGGGATTTTGTGTAGCCCAAATATGTTCGTTATGACGATTGAACATTCCTGAATTTGTAAATTTACATTCATTGGTCCATGTTACATCATTCAAGAAATTTGGATTTTCTTGTAACTGGTTCTGTAGAAATCTACAAAAAGCAACCCGTCTACCATAGTCTCCTGGTTAAAGAGTTTAACTAATGTGGATTTTGAATGGATAGTATTTATGTTTTTTATGAATCCTCCATACCAGCTGATGTGATAAGTCCACTTCCGATGCAATTTTTCTTGAAGAAGCCGAAGGATGATTTATAAAATGTTTGTTGTTTATTATGTTTATTTACCTGCTAAAAAAACTTCTTTTTTATTTTTAAGCAGCCTATCACCGTATCTTTGCCTAGTCTTTACAAATGAACCAAACTTGCCTAAATTTCTATGCAGTGATAGAAAGTACGTCGGGTTTGGTTGTCGCCTTTCTGGATAACGCTAAAGATACGTTTCGGAAGTAATTTGTGCATTTTGCTGCGATGCACAATAAATTCAAAGCATATCTCGCTTCTTTTCATTTGAAAATTTTACGTAAAATTTATATAAACAGAATCACAAATCACAAAAAATAAACTGAACTATCAAAATATTGTTTATTTGTTGTTGATTTTGTTTCTAATGCATACTTAACCGAAATGAATAAAACCAATAATTTGATGGTTTTTTAGTCAATTTTTATTTTAATATGCATGTGTTTTATATCGTTGGAAAGAGAAAAATCTCCATTTAACAGTATTAAACACAACTTTGAGACTCATTTGAAAATTAAAAGTTAATACCAATAGTTCGAAAACAGTATACGTTAGAAAAGTTTTGAGAACCCCTGTTGATTTTCCGTAAAAAAAGTGCAAACTAAAATTGTGAATTTGTTCATTTAAGAAAGTTATAAGCCAAAAACAAAATAGGCAAAAATTTAAATTTTCGCTTTTCTAGTTAGCTATGCATATTTATGGAAAAAGAAATACATCATTAAATTGGTCTCCTAATGGGGCAACTTTGCTCTAATTTAACTGACCTCGTATCTTTTACGGTTCTCGAGATCCTAATGGTGGGACTCGAAAAACTGACACCCTGTGTATAGAGATCAGTGGCTTTAATTCATATTCTATTCCATCATCATTTATTTCTGATTATTGAATTCGCGCTCTGCATCATTTCAACGACACAAAAAAAAATTTCTGCAATTTTTTTAATTTATTTCAAAATCAATCACGACCCACCAATAATTGTTTGCTACCCAAACTAGCGCCACAACCAAGAGATTGGGATACTTTGAGTTAGAAGGGTGCATACAATTATTAAAATATATGCAAGTATGTATACAGCAACATTATCACAAATCGCTTTCAATTGTGGAATTGTTTGTATCAGATAATGTTTTACATATTTTTCCACAATGTTGCAATACAAATTTAATAACAATTTTTAGTTATTGTTGATTGGTTCATAGGGAGGGACTTTTTGTAAAATATATGCAACCATTTTACTGCTTAGGAAGAATGCAGTCTGTAGTTACTGATTTTATGCGTGGTAATAGGTATATACAATAATTTATAGAGAACTCAATATTCTGTTGTTTTACACAGTAAATCTGTAAAAGAAAGGAATTAAATGATATATTATATATATATTTTTGCAATTATTTCACGGCAGTATAGCACAATATGCTGTAGGTTTTGAAATGGTTTTGCAATAGATTCTGTGTTGTATTATATACTTACTACAATAAAGAAAGAAATGGAGAGGTGTGGTCGTCACACTACTTTAATTTTCGAAATTGGGACATATACGTTGCTTTTGATAAAAATATAATTATATTTCATTAATTCAGCTAATTAAATTGGTAATATATCTCCACTTTATTTTGTTGAAATGTATGTAGGCAAAAATTCCAATAGTGACATCTGTCACTTTTATCCAATATGTAACCAAACTATATTAATTCTCAGCTGATTATAATGACAATGTATTTGTGCAACTTGATGAAATAGTTTTAATAACAATGTTGCTTAGCAACGAACAAGAATAAGTTCCTAAAAGGTAAAATTAAAAAAAAAAAATGTTTAAACTTATGTTTTTTCCATGCATTAGATTTTAAAAAACCTAACCAATAAACTACCACTTCCGATTGGTGGATTTCAGCTAAAAGTCTGGTATCCTCCAATTTTCGTTAGCTTAATACTATATGACTTTTCAGGTCGATCAGGCCTACAGGACGACAGGCACCATTTCAAAAACAAAAAATGGATTTTTTCGCAAAAATCCCGATATCAAAACTTTTCGCGATTACCATACTAAATTAAGGTATAGCAATCGCGAAAATTTTTGAAATCGAGATTTTTGCGAAAACATGTTTTCGACTCTTATTTGGAGAAGGTGGTGTTTGAAGTGGTGTCTGGCTGTATCAAGATTAGCTGAGAATTAATAAAATAAAGTCGTTTATTGGTCATCTACATCTTTGGCATGGTGTTTTTTTGGTGGTCGGTCTTAAGGTATTCTTTGTATATGCCTGTATCATAGAGAGAGGAGCTCTCGAGAGCATTTTTGTAGTGGACATAGTTCTGGCTTCTGAAAGTAACTATTGCAGAGTGCCTGGTGTCTAGCTAATCTCAGGCAGTAGACTAACTGCGAATTGCTCGAACAAATAACAGAACGCTTAAAATGTACTATTTTTTTAAATGTATTAAAAAATTGTTGTTAAAGATAAATTAATATTTTTTTCTCTCTCACTAAATATCTCTGAAATGAAATGCACATACGTGCATTGAGGATTTTAAACAAATCTCTCGACAGCAGCTCCACAAGTCAACAGTGAATACAACTTAGAGAACTGTCTGAGAGAAAGCTCTCCAACACTTCTATTGTATCTCTCGGAGAGTCAAAATACTATCAAATGAATACACAGTGGAGAGTGGGTACTGACAGTAACTAGCGCGAGTTACTCTCGAATTAACACGTATCTTAAGAGCTGTCCGATCCAAAATTCAACTACGATATCATATTTTACTCCCATTATATTTTCTACATTCTAAATGGTATCACATTCTACTATGGATTTTACAGTTACTCTTCTTCAAAAATAAATTTATGTGGTATCCTCACAACTGAAGTTTGGATTACTTTTATTTATCGAATTATACATGCTTTTCTTATTTTCTTGCTCTTATCCCATAATAAGCTGATTTTTATATAGAAAATCATGCTGATCACTCCGTAACCCGTTTTCTAATTAAGGACCTCGTTTTTCGGAAATAAAAACAATTTTTTTTTATATTCACAAAAAGTTAACAAAGTTTTTAAAATTTCAAATCGCGTGTGTAAAAATAAATTTTATACAAATTTTGTTCTTATCATTTTTTTCAAAATTTAACATTTTAAGAACTCATTGTTTTTTGTTGCTATGCAACATTGTCAGTGTAATTATTCATATTCATATCAAGTTGCTGAGACGTAATGTCATTTGATCATCTGACAATAAATGAAATAGGGTTAACTACCCGTCAAAAGTCGTGAGGTGACCACACCACCATTTTTTGATTAAGATCCTAGTTTTCCAAAAAGTCCAAATTTAGAAAACTTCCTAAATTGATTTGTGTAATTTTTAAAACTTACTTGATTAACACAACTGATTCTGAGTCTAATATGCAACAAAGAAATGTTCTTCCAAAAACATTTTGTAGCTGGATTAACTGCCTACAATCTACAATTATTTGATGTGAACACGTTGTAAAGATATATGTAAAATCATTTTGTAACAAATAAATGACGAATGTTTCAAAATTTTCAAATTGCTCATTTTTACATATTTTTTATACAAAATTATGTTGATCACGACCCGGCACCTATTTTTTGATAATGGACCTAGTTTTCCAGAAATTCCTATCTAAAACTGGAAAATTCTTAATTGAAAAATAAAAGTTTTTCGATTGGATAGTGTTCTTTCTTTACGTTGGTGTTAACCTATTTTTTATATAACACAAATCGTTTTTTCTCAAAATCAACATTTCTTTGGTAGAAAGCCACCCAAACCTTACAACTTAAGATTTACATAAAACCTATGAACCGAAAAAGTTGCACTTAATTTCACTAATGGATATGTGTTAACACAGTACGTACAGGGCTGTCTTAAAATATTTGGCGCTCGTGGGCTACTAACAATAATGCGCCCCTTCTTTAGAAAACACACGGAAAGGGCAGAAAAAGTATCTTTTATCAAAATAACATTTTTTAATGATCCATAATATTTTTACGTTACGGCGTTGTCAAATCTTTTTCATTAAAGAGTACTACGTTAATTACGCTAGCAACGATTTTATACTTATAAATTTTTTCTGTTATAAAATTACTTTTTTTGTATTAGAAAAAGCTAACAAATAATTTATAAATTTTTCATAATTTCATATGCGAATTACAATTTGGTATTTTGATTCGTATTTCACATTTGGGCGACTTTCTACCTTATTATATCAAAAATTTACAATTTTTTTGAAAAATTAAAGTCGGGATAAAATTTTATAAATTCATAATACTTTCAATGTTCATTATATTAGGGATTAGGGCCAATCGTTTTCAATACTCCTTACCGTTTTTTTTTTAATTAGATTTTAATTAGACGTCCAAAATTTTTAGAAATTGATTAAGGTTGTTTTTTTATACCGAGAAATGAATTACGCATAATCTAAAAATCCATTTCTGCTATGCAGCGTCAGCAACAAATAGTGATATTTTGGGTACCACTTTCTTTTTTTGGGTGCACTGGTGGTACATGTGCCACTGCTAATTATACTATAGGTCCTATAATCCTAAAAATAAATTTGAATTTTTTTTTGCACATGGTGGGTAAAATAAGGTTATGACAGATTATAATAATAGTAACTCGATGTTTTTTGTGTATTTTTCTGCGGCTGCGCCATTTTCTGTAAATATGTAAACACATATAAATAAAATAAAGTACCCACCATGTGGTACATTTTTCCCGCTAGAGGGCGTATCGCCAAAGCTCAACATTTTACAAGACAGAACGATTACAGTTTAAATTAAAGCTGACTTTTTAAAGCACCCTGTATATGTAAAATAACTAACTTTTTTATTTTCTTTGAGATTATATGCATACATAAAGTCGCACAATGAACATTTTTTTGAAAGTTTTTTTTTACAATCTAATCAAATTTAATTAACAACATTAGATATAAAATTTAACAACAAATTGACATTAAATACATTATTATGAGTAAAAAGAGAAGAGCTCTTCTTTCTATTCTATGCCCATGGAGTCGGTGATGCAATGAAGCTGACCCACTTCCAGGCGCTCCGCTGACACGTGTATACACCACCAGCTCCAAGAGTTCAACTCTGGAGCCGTCGACCTCAGTCTTAAAAACGTACACAATGAGAGTAGTATAGCTCTCGTATGAAGATCACACGATTCCCAAAATTTGTTATAATAAATTAAAATTGTTCTTGTCCGCAATGAAACGCTTTTTGTATAATGAGTTAATTAATTATTCACCAATTAGGTCATTCGCAAGTGATTAAATCATTAAATTAACAAAGCACTTGCTCTAAATAGGTTTCATGGAAATGGAAAGAAAGGACCCAATTTATATCACTGTAATAAATTACAACTTTGAATCGATACGATATTTTAGCATGCCAACTTGTACGACATCTATTAAAGAATAGCTGAATTGGAACTACTTTATATTTTAATTGTTCTTTCCTTACGTCACTTCTCTTCCCTCGTTTTAAATTATTGTTTTATTAAAAAATAAATAATATGTCGCAACATAAAATCATGCAGATTTCTTCTTTTATTTTCTTACTTTAACCACTTTAAATAAACTTTCGCATTCCAGCATTAAATGAAAAATATACTTTTATATTACAGTTTACATAAATGTGGTGTTTTATAAAGCTTGGAAATGGTTTAATATCTTATATACTGCTTTACATATAGGAATCTACAATAAGTTACGCAAACAAATCGCTACATCAAACAGATTTCTTCTTATAAAGTTAAAATTTCATGTTTTAATCACAAGTTGATAAAACAAGTTTCATAATTTAGTTTAAATAAATAAAGTTTACATTGATTTTATATTAAAGATGTATAATCTACACCTACGAATAATTAGAGAGAACTCAAAAATATGTGATAACCACTTGATCTCGTAGTTAGGCCACCCAACTACCATCAGTTGTTAAATAAACTGTTAATCACATAATTGGAGCCATAGTAAAGCATTAAAGGTACATTAAAAACAGATCTGATGAATATTACACACCATAAAATCATAAGTAAAACGCAAGTAAACTCTTACTGTGAGTAACAACGAACGCTAATGATTAAAATATTCAAACATGTAATTGATTGCAAATGTTAACCAACATTCAATTACGATTTGACGTTTAAATTGCCTACCTACGCGGTCACGTTGTTATTAACTATTCACGATGGGTCTGTATATATACAAAATATTTTAGATGGCATTGGATGGCATACTTTGTTGTAAGATGTCGCAACTACGCAACGTACAGATTTCCTCTTATACATTTTAATTAATTTTATTATTTTATTTTATTTATATAGGTGCTAATATATGTTCCACATTTTGGTGCATACAGATAGAGCAGATTTAAAAGTTGGAGGAAGTTACCAGGGTTAGGTTTTTTGACCTATCTACATTTTTTTTTAAACAAAACATTTAGTTCTTACACTTTGTCATAAGATGTCGCTAACCAATTAATAAATTACATTTTTTTGTAAGTTTTTTTTTCTTAAAGTGCAAACGTTGTTAAACTGTTCAAAATTGTATTTTCTTCAATTTATGTAGGTGCCAATATAATTTTCACATTCTGGACAAAAATGGTCTACGTTCATACAAATAGGGCAGATATAAGGGACGAAACACATGCTAAAAACAAATAATAATAATAAACTTTTCCTCATTGGTTTTTGGTAATTCACCAGCAAAAACAAAGAAGTAGAGCTTTAAAGTGGGTTTTTATAGATGGGACTATATTAATTTCTGTTGTAACGTAATAGTGACAGTGAGGACAAGTCACAATTTGAGGTTTTGGTCCAAGTGGTACGACTGAATAAGGGGTATCGTGATCAAATTTTCTTGTTGCTGATTCGCTGATTATAATTTGACGACTTCGACTACGACTGAATTGGCTGGTACTGTTTTGCATTTAGCTTTCTTTACTAAAATTTAAATAATTTTTAACGAAGCATAATGAAATGGTTTATACTCAAAATTTGACAACTCTAATGCCAAAAAATGACATTAGAAGCGTATTTGTTAAATTATATTCTTGAAATTGGTTCCATCTTTTCAATACGACGTAGATAGAATGCGCAAATTTGCTGGTAAATAGAAACTTCTTACTTTTACCTTCATGCATACGTACATGTATCTGGGATTCTGGGTATTCTGTATCAGGCCTATATGAGATTCTATGGGGTTAAGTAAGGGTCGGGAACCTGAGCCGCATGTATGTCGTGGCTCTTTGATGGGAAAGTGTGGCTAGCTTATTAAGAATATGAGTGCTTTTTCATAATTTATTGTAATTTTTTGCAATTTCTATTAGAACAATTTTTTCTAACATAATTAACATAAATAGTACAGCAAGACCTTGATTAGCGGTTTTGTGCTTAACGCGGTCTGCTCGAAATTTAAAAAAGTTCTAAACTAATGCTGATTTGGTTTACCAATCATGTTCATCTGTTGCTATAAACTTACAAAAATTGAACCAAAGAGCCATTACTGATAGAGAATTCTCTAAGCTTTTCCAGCCAATTGTCCGACTTAAACTTTTGTATTGCAAATAAATGTTTAACGTTTAACGTATTTTTTTGCGCTTTATCCTCTAAGAACGCATCCTAAGGGCTAAACTACGTCTTAGTGTACTTATATTTGTGGCTGAAAGCGAGTTTTGAGTCAAGAGAAAAACAATATAACAAGAGTATTGGGGTTTCCTAAATTTTGTTTTTTATTGATTTTTTTTGCAGTAATGGCTGTTTAATTCGGAAAGGTTTCCGACCACTGATCTAGTTACCACTTGAAATGGCCACGGTAATAATAATGGTTAGGTTAGTATTAGGGGGTGGTTTAAATTTTTAAATAACGGACAAAGTAAATAACTGTTTAAGGTGATATTAATGGTTAATGATGTCTAGCATAACATAACCTAACCTTAAACAACAAGATGGTAAAAGTATATCATTCACTTTTTGAAGTAGTATATGAACAAATTTATTGGTAAATGTAAACATTTGTCTACGGCTACTTCTAGATTAGATTTGTCATGGCCCGGCCAGACCAGTTAAGACTAAAGGTAAATGGGTAAAATATAGGAAACTAAGGAACTGCCCAGATAAATTCAAAAAATTCTACAGCATGATATTAAGAACTTTTCGTTACATTTTAAGGGCTAGTGAAGGAAATATATACTTATTGCCTGATTTCATGTCAGTTGCAATGTGTGACATTGTGTCTTATCGTTATGGCCAATTTTACTCGTATATGACAGGGTGGCCAATAAGTCGATGGCGAAGTTAGTTTTGGTCGATCGTCACTCTTAGCCGAGAAGATATGGGCCGTCGGGTTACGAGTGAAACAAATTAGTCAAGACTTGTTTCACTTGTTACCGAACCCAAACATGTTGTTTTAATTCCCCTGGACGTAAGTATTTTGGCATGTTAATAATTATTATATTCTCAACCCCTGGTATATGACATCAAACGGAAAAAAATGTTGAAGTTGAATACCATGATAAATTAATTATCATTATCTAGCACTGCGAGCCTAGTAGGCCCATGGCTTGATTTGTTATATCCTACCATTTTTTTCTGTCTCTTGCTTTTTCTTTCCAATTACTGATTTTTAGATCCCTTATATCCTTTTCTACTTCAGTCTTCCATCTCTCCCGAGGCCTTCCTCTTCTCTTTTTTCCTCCAATAGTACTCGTCAGTAGTATTTTTGGTACCCTCCATCCTGCCATTCTCGATATATGCCCAATCCATCTTATTCTTTGCGCCTTAATTACTCCAATAATAT
>JARJDX010027328.1:0-10313 GCA_030264735.1 Gymnusa sp. GC000175 | reverse complement strand
TTCGAAATCAACTTTTTCTGAATGAGGGAGGTCGAAAACGGATATTTCCGCAAAAATCTCGATTTTGAAAATTGTCGCGATTACTATACTTAAATTTACTTTGTAAATGAAAGTAAAAATGAACTTTTCCACGCATTATTTATTGGTGCTCCAAATGGCGGAAAGTGAATTTTTTTGTTCGGAAAGAGGGGTTAAAAATTTTTACTCCGTCGCGATTTTGACCTGGGGGAGCTAAATTGTTTTCGATTTTTTAAAAATTAAAAATAACCGAAAAATAGTTATTTGCGCTCCAAGTGGCGGAAAGTAATATTTTTGTTCTAGGTCCACAATACCATCGAGAACATTTTATTATTATTTATAAACATACTAGAGTTCCCAACTTTTTCTTTATACATGAATTAGGGTTGCCAACTATTTTATGAAAAAAAAATTAAGGTTGCAAATTTTTTTCTTTTTTAAATTTTGATTTTTTTCAATTTTTTTTACATTATACAGTAATATGTTAGTATATTGTTTAATGTGCACTAGTGTATATAGACTATTTTGGTTAGTATACCATCCTCAGATAAAAATTGTGTTTTTATTTTTTGGCTGTCAAATTTTGAACAACTTGAAAGTGTCCCGCAGCACAAAAAAATGTTGAGAGACACTGATTTAAATCATTGTTGTACTGATAAATACAGAAAATGTTTTCCATACCTTTTTTTGGTAAACTATTTTTTATACATTTATATGTAATATACGATTAATATCTCCAAAGGAGCAATCTAACGAAATGACTTTGGCCTGCAGATATATTTCCGGACGGCCCCAGAAATAAAAGGAATAGAAAAACTGTATAATTGCGCTATGTAAATAAGATGTTTTAGAAAATTTACATCGCTTTCTAGCATCCTACCTAGAATATGGTGTACGCAAAAGTAACTCCATTTCAGCATATTACAAAAACAGTAAGAAAAATTATAAATTCCATATGAGCTACAGCAATGCAACAGCGATTATTTAAATTACTTCTACAAGAAGAGGATGCGGAATTTGATGATCTTATTACAAACACGCAAGTGAGGTGGCTTAGCAAAGAAACGACTAGGACTTAAGCGCTTTTTAAAATGTTACCTTAGGTAAAAGAATTTCTATTCTCCAGGAATAATTTTGCTTAGAATTGGATTTTAAACAATTTAAGGGGAAAGTTTAAGAAATTAAATTTAAAATTACGAGGTAGAAAAATTCATGATATAAGACCTTTGTAGAACGTCCAAATAAAAATCAGCCAGAACAACAATTTCCAGTCTCGAAGATGATAACTTCATCATTCTAGACTAATTACATATTTACAAGTCATGGATTTTAGCTATTTGTATTCGTCATTGCGTCTCATCCATAGATCTAACGTTATTCGACACTATAAAATTTTTATAATATCGAATAACGTGGATCTATGGAAGAGACACGAATACAAATAGCAAAAAATTCATGACTCGTAAATATGTAAAGACAGGCACTTCACAAACAACACAAAGATAAATCTTATTATACTGCAATATTCGTTGTATTTATCTAAGCGCTAAATGTTGCTGAAAGAGGATGCCTGTGGACACCTATTGAACAAATATGTTAATTTCATTTCTCATGCTCTGATAAAACAATATGTAAGTAAATATATTTAATTTTACATTTTGTTTCACTCCCCTCGATCCCTAGTGGGACTTGGTCATCTCTAAGAGCAACCAGGGGATCCAGGTGGACGGGACAATATCAAAAATTAAAACCATTTGCAACATTTTACGCTTAAATTCTTCGATGATATGATGGGACTCAAAGGTAGACTTAAAAAATAACTATTACAGTCCAAGGTAGAATAACTTGCACCTTCTGGATAGCTAGATCTAAGAAATAGGGGCAGTTTACCGCATGTTGGACTCATTAATGACAAACTTTACCACGACACTTTAGATATAAGGTGCACGTCTAAAAAGCGTTTCTTATTTGGAATTCCAGTTTTGGATGACCAAATTCGTCTTTCATTCTTCGCAAATGATCATATCAGTTTAACCTTTATGCTTTAATCGTATCACAAATATTAAATATCTCTGTCACAGGTGTTTCGCCATCCATTTCCATAACTTTTCTTATTAAAATTTTCCTCATACCTGCATCATGTAGTGCATTGCTTTATTCTATAGTTTTATAGAACCTTATTATTTTTTTAGCTGCTTTGCCTTCTGTTATCCAGTAGTGCATTGCTTTATTCTATAGTTTTATAGAACCTTCTTATTTTTTTAGCTGCTTTGCCTTCTGTTGTTCTGTGCTTTATTTCTGCCCAGGTATTCGCTTTACTGTTACTAGAGAACCTAGATGTGATTACGATTCGTCCAAATCTCTACCAATTCCTCCTAGTACCGTGTAATCTTCGTAGCACAACACGTAAACCTGTGCTAATACTTCTTCTTCGGTAAGGTGCAGAGTAAATGGTACTTATCATTTAGGTTTTATTAAAAAATCGCTGTAACTTAGTAAGCATGCGATAAAATCTCTTCACGCTTAATTGAGAAATGGAAGACATCCATGAAAATGAATAGTAAGTTTCAGATTTTGTCAATTCTGCATTGATCCTATCTTCAACTTGATACAGTTAAATGAGAAGAAAGTGGCAAGAAATAGAAAGGTCCATCTGGTTTTGTGGCCCTTAAAAGGTCTACGATGCGGTCTTAGTAAATTAACACTGTAAAGATCTACTTATGCTAGAATGGATTTTTGGGGAAGAGTTTCGACAAAGTCAAGACTAGAAAGAACACCAAGAACGACCAAATAAAATAAATTTTAAAAATTAATTTGAACATAAATAAAATAAAGACACTCAAACTAATAATGAAATGGATACCATTAAAAAGAAGGTGGAAAGGATGTAGTGCAGCGATTCATGTCAGGTTGGGGAAGACCTAAAAGAATGTAAACTCGCAACCGGAATAGGATGCTATAAAACCGGACATAAGTACATTTATACATAATTTATGTTTATTGCCATGTTTTCGTCTCCCAATTTTGAATGCTTCGTTTAACTATATCTTAAACAAAGTCGGAGTTAGGCAGCATGTTTGGCCTAGATTTTTAATCACTTTGATTTTAGAAGTACTTTATTTGATTATGCTAGTGTTTCTACCGTACAGACCTTGGGCAGCTTATACATCTTGCCAAATTCACTGTGGCATGTAAATATCGCAGAGAGAGAGAAAGAGAGAGAGAGAGCGACGCTGCTCAATATGATTTTCCCCACTCTAACGTGAAATAGCGCGCATCCATAAATCAGTTGCCACGGTGAACTTGGTAGGCTGTATATATTTGGGTTTAATCTGTTGTTTTGGCCATTGGCATACCGTATGCTCTGATAGTTAATGTAAACCAAATGTGTCTCTAAATAATGTGCTAATGTGCTATAATCGGCTTTATAGATAATATCGGTGCATAATCGGCCAGCTCAAGAACCAGCTTTACTTTAGGATCTGACTTTCATTTTTTTGAAGTATTTCCTATAAATCTTGGGATATGTATTTAAATTAAAAGTGACACTATGGTAGTCATTAATTCAATAATCCAATAAAATAATAAATTATAACTGGATAGTTTCCGGTTTATGCATTTAAACTTTGCTTTAAAAAAAGGGATTTTCTTCATTAGGTCCATCCGCCTATCACATGTAAAATGAGACACTAATTGAAATAACTCTAGATAAGGCGGTGCAAAGTAGCAATACGATAAGAGTATTAATAAAGGTAATGAAGATGTAATCAAAAGTGGCGCAAACTTAAAAGAAGGAGTCTAACGACTAAAGCTGAAATGAGTTCGGCTTTTTAAAGCGCCGAAATTAAACGGGTGTATGAGATCCATGACGAAATGAGATGGACACAAATCAGGAGAATGTGGATGTCAATAAAATGGGTAACAACCGTGGCCATAATTGTTTTGTTTTTTTATATTTCGTTTTAGGTTTTTTTGCTTTTTCTTTTATGGCGGCCAATAGCCGTAGCAGCTGACGCCTCAAAATAAAAAAAAATAAAAAATAGGCTCCCGAAGATTACTTAAAGCAAGGCTCCAAAGAGAAATCAATATCTCAAGAGAATAACACTTTGTCCCAAAATAAGCAGAAAAGAAAGAACTTACAAACGTAAATAAATAAATTGTATGTTTATTAATTGTATGCGTAGCATTTCATGAAATAATTTAAAAATAGTATTTTCAAATTGTTCTTTTGTCTACTGGTACTTAACCTTAAAAGGGTTGTGAACCTCTGCAATAAGTAATAAATTTAATATTTTCAAGGTTCTTAGTAGAGACCAAACAAAAAGGCAATAAAATGTATAATAAACGTTTTCCACTAATAGAAAGAATATTTTGGATCATATTCACGATAAATGCGCTTTAAAGTTTTATTAAAAGATTTATTGCAGTTCAATAAACGGACCAACCATAACTATCTGAAGGCAGGGGTATGCTTGGAGAAATTTCTGAGGCCCCTGCCATTTTCAGGGCCACGATTTAAATTTTTTTTTACAAATCACTATATATTTTTATTATAAATACGATGCAATACTTGTGGAAAAAGGCAACAGAGCGTAAGCATTTGGCACGTCGCGTGTTCCATATAAATATTTATTTACATGATTTAGAAAGATTTTCACAATGTTAAAAAAATATTAATTTTTACCTTATCATTCGCAGTGAATATTTTTTTGTACATATCTGAACATACGTCATCTTTAAAAATCTTTATTTTCTCCTATTTTAGCCCATTGCTTTCCTGCCACCGCCTTTATAGCATACCTTTATTTTCTTATTGGTCTTTTTGGTGTTTTTATCCTTTCGAGATATCGTATCTGTTGTATTTTGGCTCCATTGTTTTTCCTTCTACGTCACAGGTGTCCACTTTCATTTGTTTCTAGCCAGTACTACATCCTTTACTCTGGTTTTATTCCTATTGCATTTGCTTGTCTTGCTGTTCATAAAAGTTTTTCCTTTTTATGCCTACCAGTGTTACCCTTAATTTTTTCATAGTCCTATTTGTTATTGTCAACGTTTTTGAAGCGTATATTCAGTTCGCATTGGTTAAATGCACTGGTCTTAAAGTGTAGTGGCTATTTGGTCGTTCCTGAGTCTACCGAATGCAGGATGCATTTGCCAATCTCTGCTTTTTGGTTGTTTTCCAATGGAAAAACTTGGTAAACTTATTAGGGTACAACTTCCAGTGTTTGGTGTCCCAATGATTTTGGATGAACATATTACCAAGTGAAGTTTATTATTAGTCATTTCTCTTCCTATTTTGGTCAAAATATACCTTTTCCTTCTGAAGTGAATACGACGCCTAAGTAATTATATTCGGATGTTTATTTGATGGTGCCTGTTTCTATGTCTTGCCCATTTGCTTCGCGTCTTTTGCGAATTTATTTCAAATTCCCAATTTTCAAGCTTTTTTGTCATATAATCGATATTCTCTGCATCTTCCGAAGAATATTTCAGTGTGTTATGTTAATACCCATCGTGCTGCATTTTCTGGTCCATGTTTTCAATGCTGAATCCATGTATATCTTGAACAAAATCGGTAATAGAGGACATCCTTGTCGTACTCTTTTAGTAATGTCAAATTAACTCGAGTATTTTCGACCCATATTTATTTGACTTGTGGCTCTATGGTATAGTGTTTTTATGACGTTGATGTATACACTTGAAACTTCGTTTTCATATAGTGCTGTCCACAGTTTATTTAAAGGAACGCTGTTCAGGGGCGTAGCGAGAAATTTCGCAAGGGGGGGCTAATTCCATTTTCGGAAGAATCTGTCTAAAATATAATAAAACATTTTGATGCAAAATATGTGCGGAGATAGTTATTTTTAAAGATAAATATACATAGATAGATCATTAAACTGTAACTGTGATATGTGTAAATTTAAACGCAAATTTGCACCATCACCAGATCACGTAAGGCTTCGCTTTATAGGACGGGGGGCTGCAGCCCCCTAGCCCCCCCTCTGGCTACGCCCTTGATGCTGTTAAAAGCCCTTTATAAATCAACAAAGACCATGTGTTTAATGCAAAATATATTAATAATATTGGAGCGAGCCGGCTCCTCGTTTATTTCTTTTTCTTTAAACAATTTTTATCAAAAAAGGGTAAAAATTGTCAGTTTTAGCCAATATCTATTGTAAAATTAAAACGATTTTCAAAAAATTTGTGCGATTACCTTTAGAATATAAATTATTAGAACGTTTTACATTGTAATTGATATGATTTTGCCAATTTTGGACATTTCTCATGAAAATTTTTGAGCAATTTTTTCACAAAAATGATAAATCGGTAGAAATTTTGAAAATATTAATAAACATGTTAAATAAATTTTTGTTTTAAATATTTAAGGTCGTCTATACTTATGTAATAATGAGGAGTTAATTGGCCATTACCTCCTCATTATAAATTTTTTCAATTTTCTACTTGTTAATTTCATTTTAAATTACAAATAATTCTAAAACATAAAAATTTTATCCAAAATAAATAATTCGTGGGGTGCAACAATTTTTTAATGAGGGGTTGCAGATACAGAAAGTTTGGAAACCATTGCTGTACATTGAAATATAAATTCCATACTTCCTAATTTCGAAGATATTTATGTAACTTACAACTTTCTAATTTTAAATACGACAAATATATATTTTAATTTGTGTTTTTGAATTGCATTTATTTTTTTGGCGACATAATGGTACCTTACGTCAGTTATATTGAATACATTTGAATCATTTTTTGATAAAAATACTTGGATCATAAATTCTGATTTCATATTGTCTTCATCTTTTGGCAAACTATATAATATTATCCTCTACTTGAAACAATTTCTACGCCTTTAAAGTTGAAAAAACAAACGTCAAAATCCCGAAAACTACGTGTTTTAGAAAAAAAAACTGTCATCATAATATAAAGATCGCTTAAATAGCTAGAAAAAAGTCAAATACATCGGAACGATCAGAGTAATTTACTCCACCTAGATTTTTATTTGAAAATTTTCTGTTTTTTTTTTGTCAAAATTGGGACAATTTTTGCCTTTTTGGCCTCCACAGAAACATATTTAAGAAAATTCCCTTTGAGGAATTGAGATACCACTTAAATGCATCCCAGTAAAGAAAATTAAATACTTTTTAGTAGATTCTTTATTCTAGACTCTAGAGCAGTGGTTCCCAACCGGTGTTCCGCGAAACTCTGATGTTCCATAAAGTCACTTCAAGTGTTCCGTAAAAAAATCAAATACAAAACTAAAAGTTGTTGCAAAAAAAATCTGATAATGGACTAGCAAAAAAGCACTAAACAAATTATCATATTCCACGTCAAGGAATCGTAGACCCTGAGAAATTAAGAAGAGGAGATTTGAGAATTTTGTTTAAGTATTGCATTTTACGTGACACGATTACATTTTTTTCTCTTCAATAATGGAGTTATTTTGTAGCAATGTCTTTTTTTTTCGTTGTGTCCTTAATTTCAAAAAGGTTTGGGGAATATGTTGTATTGTAGTGTTCCGCACAAAAAAGTTTGAGTTGAGTGTTCCCCGACTTCAAAAAGATTGGGAACCAACCACTGCAATTTGCAGGGGTGCACTAACATCGTGACGTCACAAACTATCTCGCATGTACTAGTCACTTTCCGTTCCGTTCAAAATAATTATAGGGATTATTAACTTTTTATAATAAATATGTGCTATTGAGTCGTTCTATCATGAAAAAAATATATGAAATAACCGAATTACATGATTTTTTTTAATTTGAATAATTTTCATCAAAATTTAAATGATTTTAATTTAAGTTGCTATGGTTTTACTCAAATTAAAAAAATATATATCAAATTTAGATGTTTTATTAAATTGCATTAATTTTGGTTAAAATAAAAAGATTATTGAAGAAATTTAGGTAATTTTAGTGCAATTGTCATGATTTTAATAAATTTTTATCAAAATTTCAATAATTTAGGTAAATTTAGAGCGATTTTGGTAAAAATTAATACGAAGTTGAGTAATTATTACTTAAAATTTAGTGATTTTGGTTTAAATTGTAATAATTTAGATCAAATTTAAGCGATTTTTGATAAAATTAATAAGCATTTTGTTATATTTTAGCAATTTTTATCAAAATTTTGATGATTTTGGGTAAAAATACTAGTAAATTTGATTGATTTCATCAAAATTTATTATTCCGCTTAAACAGGAAAGTTTCGTCTAAATTTAGAAGGTTTTGTTTAAAAGTTCAATGATTTTTGTCAAATTTAAAAGGTTTTAGTAGGTTGCACAAAAAAATTTTGCAAATTGTGGCAACATTCTTTAAAATGTATATGAATTTGGTTTAATTTAAACAATTCTTCTCAAAATTTGATGATATTGGTATAATATAAAATACTAAAATATTTATCGAATTAAGTTATTTTCTTTAAAATCTAGATAATTTTGGTTCCTTTTGATTAAATTTACACAATTTTTATCAAAATTAATCTGATTTTAATGTAGTACTGTCTTTTTTTCTTGTTAGTAAATAATTAAAACCATAGTTTCATCCATCTAAAAAAAAAATGGGATAGGATACCTCAAAATCCACTAAAGTAGGGTAGATCATTTTTTTACCAAAATTAAAAATTACTATACAAGAAAACGAAGGATTACTATTTTAAATTCTATACATATATACAAAAAAAGAAAACGTAAGATCGTGTATTAAAAAGGGTCTGGCTAGTGGCTATCCCAATTATGTTACGGTTAAAATAGGACCTAGGGTCCGATTTCTAGGTATCGAGTGGTAAAATTGGGATGCAATTAAGTGAACTCTACAGCAGAGTAATAAGCTCGTAAACAACCAGCGAATACAATTTACTGAGCTGAATGAACTTGCGTCTAGTAAGGAATAAACCCAAACAAATACTACATGACATTTCCTTCTATTGACAAATAGTTTTTTTTTAATTTAATATTCTAAATAATTCTTTGGACACTTAAATTTAAATCAAAAGTAAATCCTTAGAATATTTTTTAAATGTTAAAGGTATTTTAATATTCTCCAGCTGCGTCTACGACAGTTGTATTTTTTTTAATAATATTCTACCAGTAGGTATAAAGATAGGAAATTTTCAAGAATATAAAACATATGGTTACTCCTAAAGAATATATTTACTTCGAAAGGAATATTAATTTTCAAGAAATTTAAAAACAATGGGAATGGTAAAATTACGTAATGTGTATTTTTCAAGAAATATTTCTTCATGCCATACTTCATTACCACAAGTAAATATTAGGCAATGAAAAACTAACTCAGTGCATTAATTTTTTTAACTACCTTTAATGTCTGACGTTTCTGTTCCTTACTGCCACTAAAATTCATATTATATACTTTTCAAATTGTTTTCCTTCTGAATTTAATCCCAATAAAGAATAATAATGTAAAACATTCTTGTTTAAAGAAAAACAAATAAAAATTAGAAAATCACATTATATTACATAACTATTTTTTACAGTTTTATTTTACACTAGATTATTTTCCTACACGCACGTGCTAAGTTCGCTTTGAATCTAGCAAGGCCGCAGTTATACTGTTCGGTATTACTGTATTGCATTCCCGGTTTCTCGCATAGTATCACAAATATAATTGGTCACGACTTGGCAACATAGTAGTAAGTAGTGGGCAGAACAAAATGGAACGGTTGGAGAAAGAGATGGTGAGAGATTGAGAAAGAAAAAGATATAAAAAAGACCAAGAAATGATTAATATAAATATTTTCTTTCATTTTTATAAAATTATTTTATATTATCATAATTTACAATCAAATGTTTTATATTTTGATGTACCACATAAATGTAAAAATCTGAATATATCACAAATTTAGGGCAAGCGTCGAATTTTCGTTATTAATTAACACCTAGCGTCTAGTTATGGTATCTTTAAATGCTTCGCAGCCGAGGTTGGTAAACCTTACTTTTATATTTATATAAAGGTCCACCCAGTAGCGCACATGCAACGTGTCTACCCGCATTGCACGAGGTACAGCGCAGGAAGCATGTAAAAATGTAGGAGCCAGAATTGTATATCCACATTCCAATTGACCACATAAATGTACCATAAAATCTTATCAATGCCGGCGTCGCGTGCCATTTAGTTGATTCAAGTTTATATCCCAATTGCTCGATATATAAATTAATAATATAAGTTCTTTAGTATTGGCGATTCAAGCTAAGCGATACGCCCTCTAGCGGAGAAAACTGTACTTCTCCCGTAATGGGTACTTTATTTAATTCATAAGTG
>JARJDX010027290.1:0-12393 GCA_030264735.1 Gymnusa sp. GC000175 | reverse complement strand
ATTCTGTTAATTACAGTGGCTGAAACCCTGAGCTTTGTAAACAGTGTTTTTAGCCTATATTTTTACGTATTTGAGCAATTCGAACGCCACCTTAATCAGGAAAGTTAATTTAATTTTTTTTTTATTTAATACGAACTGTTCCTTCACAACGGTTTAAGCCTTGTAAATTTTTATATTTTATAAACTTTGGTTGATTAATGTAAAATAAGTATAGTATTTTATTCGAAATTATTTACAAAATCTTGAAAACGCCTTTATAAAAAAATTGAAACTTGCACATTCCACAAATAGATAGCTGTAATATTTTAAGTTATGGGCTAGGTAAAAAAAAAATTCTGAATTTTTACTTATGTATAGATAAAATTCATTAAAAACAATGTTTTTGAACTGTATAGAAATAATTAATATTTAAAATTTTATTAAAACCTTAAAAGAAAAATGTTTTTTAGCAGTTATTTTATGCACTAGAAATATTGCATCCACAACTGCATCTTTCTTATTTATTTACTGTTGAAAAATTTTATGTTTGACGCTTTTTATTGGCCAGCAAATGACAGATTTTTGAATTTTGTTGATTTCTGCAAATAAAATGAAAACCATTTGATCGACAATTAAGACGAGCAAAGCAGATAAAAGATCTCATTTTTCTACATTGCAAACATATGACACATATGTTAATGAAAAACATAGGTCTTAATTAAGTCCACAGATGAGCAAATGTTATTAATGGGGAAAATTCCAAAATATGTTAAATGAATTACCTATAAGTAAAAATTATTTTTGGTGTGTAGCAGCAATAAGTTAACTATGTTTTATTAAGCCTATATTTAATAATTATTTAATTATTTGAATAAGATTTCGGGGAAAAATTGTGCCTTGTTTACCTTTGGGAAGTTTAAAAACTGTTAAAATAAAATATCTTACTTATTTAACGTAGTTGATTAATAAGGCTTCAATACAAAAATTATTATTTTTTTAATATTAACCCCGTTAAAACGTAAATCACAACTTATATAATCAAAACTTTCAATGGTCTAATTGGCAGCGCGTTAAACTGCGAATCACATGGTTACAGTTCGATCCTCATCGTACGTATTTTTAATTTTAATTAAATATTTAAATAATATTTTAGAATGAAATCAATAGATATAAGTTGCTTTATACATAAGAATCCCTAAAAAACTCCTTTTGTATCTTGCAGTTGAAATTTATGAAAACTATTATGAAAACATTTTACGACTTAGAACTGTTACATTTCTACATTTAAAACAAAATTTATACATTTTTTCATCAATTACACGGCTTCTTTAATAAAATATTTTCGTTTTATTTAAGCTGATTTTTATTTTTATGTGCAATTGCAGTCTAGCAGAGATTACGAAGAAGTCCTAAACCTATTAAATTCTAAAATATTCTTGTATTAGTGATACGATAATAGAATAACAGTAGTAAACCAAATTGGGCTAACTTTAAGCTTTTAATAGATTTCTTACAGTTACCAAAAATCTGTATTTGTCAACTGTAGCTTTATGTTCATTTTTTCCACATGGTGAACTTTTCCAAAAATGGCACTTTTTGTTCTCATCTTACATTATTTTTAACCTTAAAAATTTTTAAAATAAAATTTAGACTCTCTTTTTTATTTTTTCTTGTCTGTTTCAAATAATAATCGGCATTAATCTTGTCAGAGGTTGAGGCAACGCTTTGGCGAAAAGTTGATGCAGATGATGTTTCATTCAAATTGCGTAAACAAATAGGATCTCTTTTTCAAAGTGGTCGTTTTCTTTATAGATTTTTAGTTTTTCAACGGTGTCGTTTTTTAATATCGTTACGCCTAATGCTATATTTGGTTCTATTACAAAATGTGCTGTGTAGAGACTTTGTCTTATAACTCCGTAATATGTACTTCCATTGTCGTTCATCCAAGAACGTAACATATTTTCAATGTTCTGGTTCCATGTACTATCATGCCACATGGATAAATGTTCCTTGATCATGTCAGAAGTAAATTTACAACCATTGTCGCAGTGCAATTTCAATGCAACTTCAGCAGCACGCTTTGTTTTTTAAGGACGAAAAAGATACCATTTTGTTGTATCCTCTTGGTAGTTCATTAAAAATTAGTATTCTCCATTGATTACTGATATAAAATTGACCAAATCAACTTGACTTCGAAGATCAAAATATTTTGACGTGAAAAAATATTACGGTTACGACACAAAAATTTCAAAAGCTGGTATAGAAAATAAAATTTATTTTCTAATGCAACCAGCATTTTATCGCCATCCCTACCCAGCGCATAGTTACTTAAGAAACAAGTTAAACAGGAATTATTATTTTGTAGTTAATTCATATTGCCTATTAGTCTTTATTTCTCGGATTTTTTAAATCTAAAATATCATGGATCACTTCTTCTGCGGTAAACTTTTATCTTTTCATTAAAGTTTACCTTTTGAGGTTCGTCTTGAGAATTATTTTAACCATTTTTACTATCCTACTATCCTCCATATTTCCCTGATCGTTTTAAGAAGTTTTCTTAAAAGATAAAATAAAAACAAACAATGCCACTAAGTGGAGCACTGCCTAGAACAAAATCGTTGAAACGAAGCAACTATTACTGAGCAATGTACAATGTGAAAGTGTCTCCTCACTGCAACTTTGAACCAACTTTTTTATAGAATAGAGCCAAAAAAACATATTCCGATAGAAGATTGCCGACTCGATGTTAGGTAGATTAACCTTGCCTTTCAACACAATATAATGTACAAGTTATATATGCTTCCTCTGATGCCATGCGATTATAATAGTTTTCTTCCAACGTGCGTACGCTAAAGGAAAGGGAGGAACTACCCACACTGCGTCTCCACATCTTTACTCGGTTCATAGTTTCACTAACAGGCTTCCCTATGTTATGTCTTTGATTGGCTTGTTATGATTAATTTGAGCAGTTGCTTTCGATGCGTTAGTTCGCTATGATATGCAATAAGCCTGAATAAATTAAAGCTGTTTGATCGCCTAAATATGTATGGCTTACTAAAATAGGCATAAAAATTTAAATAAAAATTACTAGATATGTATTTAATAAGCCAGGCGTTTGCAAAATAACTGCGCTTTTATTTTATTAATATGCCGGATATTTCATGTGTACATGGTGCCCACGTACCACATACGTAAAATATTAATAAAAGGCAGTTTTTAGAGTATAAGTTGTAAAGGGTGACAAATTAAAAGCTACTCTATTTAAAACCAAACAATTTAGAAAAAAAAACTTTTGCACATTAAAGAATAACTCATTAAGCTTTATTATAACAAGTTTAAAGTTTAAGCCTAGTTTAAAACCTAAAAATTATACCGTTCAAATGACCACCGTTTCGTTTTAGGCATAATCAAGAGCAAGGCAAAGTTTAAAGTTTAAGCCTAGTTTAAAACCTAAAAATTATACCGTTCAAATGACCACCGTTTCGTTTTAAGCATAATCAAGAGAAAGGCAAAAAGGCAAAAAGACGAAATTTCTGCAATTACTTGTTAAATAATACGTTTGAGTACAAAATATTAATAAAAGGCAGTTTTTAGGGTAGTTGGATGTACATTTTCTAATATTTTTAACGTAAACACATTGTATTTGAAACTATATAAAGAAGACATAATTTGAGCCTATACGCCATTCATTTCTTGAGCGTGTCTAAACAAATGCACTTGAATAGCACATGAAATGCGATTTTTAACTTAATCTGGCTAAGAACTCTCACTGCGGGACGACCATATGCCTTTAGAGTTTTACTTTCAAATGTGTTTATGCGCGCTACGCATTGAAACTGAATGATGTATACATAGTTTTTGCTAGATTTCATGTATCGGGTAGTGCCAGGGGCGGATCGTGTTTAGGCACTGCAAAACTGCAGCACCCCAATTTTTCTCGACATACAGGGTGGATACCAAAACCCGGCCAACGCCATAACTCAGTTATTTTTTAACCAATTTTAAAGTTCAAAGATTGAAATTAAATGCTACTTACTCTTCTACATTTCCACGTCAAGCAATTGTTTGTAACATTAACCAATTGCGCGTAGCGATAGTCAATTGTTAAATTTTAAATGGCAACTCCCATTTTTCAAATTTTATTTGGATAGCCCTTTTTATTCTGAATTCATAACAGTATCAAAAGTAAGCACCTTTATAACAAAATTTTCAAGTTAAATAACATTTAAAGAAACGTAAATTGTTAAGAAGTGTATTGAACAAAGCACATTTTGTCATGAAAAAAAAAGAAAGTTAATAGCAAAACACATCAAGGTAATTTTAAAAAGCCAAAACAAGATGAAGGAAAATGGTTTTTAACTTCATTTTTTCTTTTTCTATCCACCCTAAGGTGGATACCAAAATACCATTAACGCTATAACTGTTATTTTTTAACCAATTTTAAAGCTCGATACATGAAATTAAAGTGTACTTACTTCTTTACATTCCTACGTAAAACAATTTTTTGTAACATTAACAGTTACGCGTGGTGAAGGTCATTTGTTTATTATTAAATGGCGACCTCAAATTTTTTTATTTTATTTAAATAGGTATGCACCTTTATAATAAAATTTTCAACTTAAATAAAATTTTAAGTAATGCANTTTGGCTTCTTAAAATTACTTTGACGCGATTTCTTCTTTTTCCATGGCAAAATTTGATTTGTTTAATACACCACTTCACAATTTGCGTTACATTAAATGCTATTTTACTTGAAAATTTTGCTATAAAGATGCAAACTTTTGATACATATTTGAATTCAAAATAACGAGACCTATCTAAATAAAATTAAAAAAATAGGGGTTGCCATTTAAAGTTAAATAAATGACTAACGCCACGCGCAAATGGTAAATATTACAAAAAATTGCTTGTCGTGGAAATGTAGATAAGTAGGTACAATTTAATTTTCCGTATCGAACTTTAAAATTAGTTAAAAAATAACTGAGTTATGGCGTTGGCCGGGTTTTGGTATCCACTCCGTATATTGCTACAACAACATATTGCACATATAGGCCTTTACTAGACCTAGAAATTGTAGAATTGCTTTTCGAGTAATATACAAAATTCGTCACCATAATATTCTACTAGATAACCCCTGTAATCTCCGCACCCACCAACCACTAGTGATGGCTAACCTTTCTGACAAGTGCGTCAATTTTGGAGATCATTATGCTTTCACAGACACACCAAGTAATCATCTTTTTCATTTTTGAAACGCGCACAAAACTATGGGAATACCATTTTGTAGTTTTAAGATTATATAGTATTTAGTAAAATTAGGGGTGGGTCAATTAAAATAATTACATGGGTCAGTGCGTGAACCACGGGTTAAAGTTTTGTCACCACTGTATTAGAGGAATGTGGCGAAAACGTTTATAAAAATTTTCTACTTGCGGTTTAAAACAAAATAAATGTTTTGTGACCCTTAGTGTTTAAAAATTACATTTTTACCATGGTGTCTTTGTGTGTGCATCTAGCGTTACACACGGGTCTGTGTTCCAAAGATATCGCAGCTTTCCCTGTACAGATCAGACAAAAGTTTTATTTTTAAAGTTTAGGTACAATGAGTAATAGACGTGGTTGTCACATTGTGTACATTTTTATTAATTAAGTCTAATAAAAAATTAAATTTATATATTTTCGACCTTCATTGTTTTAATTTATTGTTTGTTTTGAATTATTGTAATCTTTATATCAATATACTTTAAACGTAAAATACTTCAAAATTTTAATTAAAACAGATTAAACGAATTTGAGTATTACTGGATCATATTTGTTGAGCGGCTGGCTTGACTCTCAAAGCTAAATAAAACAAAAAAGGCACACAACCAGGATGTTGGGGAAAGTGACAAAATTAATTTGGTACTGTTTAGGGTGTCATATTTTTCACATTAACGCACTAATGACGGTTTTATATACCATATTTTATATAACTTTGAGGAGGACATATTTTAAAAATGCACCATTTATTAAACGGCTTTATTACGAGATTAAAGCTTCGTTAATTTTTATTTATGCCATATTTTTATGGCACCTTTTTTTATTATGTCATTACAGTTTTCTACATGAAATATATTTTATAATTAATATATATTTAGAAACATTCGTTACGTTTAATGTTTTAATTTTGTGCCCCTAATAATTAACCTTCTTTTATTTCCATTGTAAAATTTTATGTGGTTATAAGGAAAAAAAAGTCAATTTATTTTTTGTTTCCTTTATGTTTGTTTAAAAAAAAATGTTTTAATTTGCGTTTTGTCGGGAACAAATAGAGATAAAGTTTACATAAAATTGAAAGGGCAATATTAAAATTTTAATTACAGAAAGCGTTGGCTTAACGTTTTATTCAACGCAGAAATAATAATTTGGCAATTAAATTTTCTGTGCTAAATTAATGTAATTTGCTAATATTTATTTTTCCATAATCGTATTAAGTCGAGTAAGTGTTTTTTTTAACATATCCTACATGTACAAATGTACTTGCTAATAACATTTACAAAACGTTAACTAATTTAATGGACGCACATAAGAGGTTTAATATAATTATTTTGCCATACGTTCAGTACCTGCCATGTACTCTGGCTTGTTTTGTGAAATTTTACAGCATTCAATAACGTTTGAAATAAAATATTAAATTTTTGTATAGTTTTAATTAAAGTGCATTTAGGAGCTTTCATTTTATATTTTTAATATAACCTTTATCCTTCGGTTTCCGACCCGTGCCATAGACTTAAGTATAGAAATACTTAGTCAAAGAGACACAATGCTACCTAATGAATTGGATAATTTAAAATAATAATCTGCTGTACCTTTCTAACTGAATGTTAAAATCTAATTATCTTAATGTCTAGCAGAAGCAGAGCAAGGATTGAGCAGTGAATTATAAAAAACGGTCGCGTTACATTCATGTGTGACCAAATTTTTTGGATGGAATAGCACTGATAAAGTCTGATTCGACCTCTATGGATATATTGACAGACAAATCACACGAGGGTGGGCACAGCGACATATCCAATGCCAAAATCACGATATATTTTATTAATTATCACCAATCAGATTTACTTTTATATTTATTTAATTCTAAATTATTCATTGCAAATAAAAAATTTCTATTATTAAAACCTAAACAATGATAGCAGACATATTTTTAGAGATTAATAAATACTTGACTAATTTTAATTTGGAAGATAAATATTTTAGCAAAGTTATTTTTAAAATAATTTTACGTTATAGACAGGCTAGTGTTACAGCGTTGAAAACTTTACAACTAGAATAGTCTGAAGTTTGGTTATTCTGGAAATCAAGCATTGTTGAAGTTGCTTTGTCAAAACATACTATCCAATTACCTTAATTTAGAAATACTCAAGTTCATTACTTCCGATAAAGTTTTAATTAAATTAGTAGAAATTGTGTTAAACACATATTGTAAAACTTTTATCTTAAAGTAATTCCTAGGTTATAGGTATAAATGAGTAGATAAGTGTTTTTTTTAACTAGAACCGGTGGCATTTTAATTTGAACAAATATTTATAACCATGGTCTTCAATTGCATAATAATTATTTGTACATTTTACCAGTTGAATCTACTTGGATTAAATTTATGCCTGGTATTATGTATCATATATTTTTCCATGGCCTATGATATTTCTTCTTGTTGTTAGCGATCAGTAGCATCATAGACCAATAATATTTTATGAATATACAATGGGCAGTGTTAGCTTACCTTGTATAAGTTTAAATAGCTACGGCACCCCGTATCCTGCCCATTTATAGTAGCTTTTTGGCCATTTAATTTTTATTTCACCGATGTTTCGACCGGCTTTAATAATATTTTCGCTTGAGATAAGTTGCAGCCCCCAATATTCATTTCCTTAAATTCTGTAGTCCAAATATGCACTTTTTTTATCTTTTCTTGCATTTTGGCTATTGATCTTTTAAAGTCCCTATACTTGGTAAATAAATCCATCATCTTGCTAACTTTTTCTTTCTTGCTTTCTCCTTCTTCTTCTTCGGTCCATTTCCCTCTCTGATGATTAGTAATATCATGATAATTTTCGACCACCCTTCTCTGCTACGTATATATTTTTGTCGATAAGCTCTTTGGTTTGACCCAATCATATTTTCTTGCATCTTTTCATACCAGTGGCCATATACTTTACCTGGACTCTTTGTCTCCTTTTCTGGTGATGGCACAAAAGTAACGCAAATGAAAAACTGTAAATATTACACGCGTTTTGTTTTGTACTATACACAATATTGGTTTTTGGTGTTCGCAGAATTCCACATTTTAAATGACTTTAAATGTCTCTGAAAATAAAAAACAAAAATAATAAAAAACGCATTCTCCGAAGCATGGAATAAGGGAAAAATATTAAAAAAATATATCACAGAGACCCTGCAACGTTAATAGAAAAAAGAAAACAATATATAAAGACAGAAAATTCCAAGAAATGTGGACAAAGAAATAGAAAATGGGTTAGAATAAAAAAAAAATAGAATAATGAAAACTAATAAGTTAAATTATCAGCCAGAAAAGACAAAAGAAAATATACATTTCTGCGTAAGAATGTAGAACATGAAATTTTGCTGAATTTCTTTACGAAAAAATGAATACCGCAATGAAAAAGTCTCGAGTCTCATTTACCGGCTTGGACCATATTCCCTATGCCACGATCCGGCAGCTATCTTTCTCTTTAAAAGTATATCTGCTTGAACGATTTAATTCTAGTTGGAAGTTATATTAAAGATAAATCTGGAGAGCTAAGATAATCCCGTTGCCGAAATCCGAAAAAAAGTCCCTTATCACTTTCGAGCTACCGTCATATCTCTCTTACCTACTGTTTATGCAAAATTTTAGAAAAAAAATGGCAGCAGCCGTTTGCTTTGGTTGCTGGAGATTATCGATCCAAGTTGCGTTCCTTTCCAAGTGACTCCCTTTTGCGGTGATTTTTGATCTGAAAAATACATGACCTTGAGGTACGGCATTCTCAAATTCTTGCACGCTCCATCCGTTTGTTGTTAATTTCATATCGCAAATTTAATGTCCGTATCGAGGACATCAATTTCGAGACGTATCTTTTAGAAAACGGTATCCAGCAGGGTTCCACCATTAGTGACATCCTGCTTTTGATTGCGGTCAATGACAATATCGTTCAGCCTCAACTCCTATCGGGCGGACAACTTAACGGCAGTTTTAAACGAAATGCAGGCTATACCATACAAAAACCCTTCGGACTAGTCCCACGGAAAGTGTGTATTGTCCGAATATCGTACTACATACTACGTACTCCATAACTATAATGCAAGAACCCTGGCGTTAATAACACTTAAGAAATTCGTGCGCCGTTATCCGCAGGAAGCAGCTTATTAAAGCCGGCCGTTAGTAGGCCTTCTATTGCTTAAACGCAGGAAAATCTAAAAAATGTGAAAATCGCATTTCCGGAAATACTCCGCCTTTTGTTTGTTCCTGATCCGCCATGGCTCTTGCCCAGACTGGTGACAAAATTTAAGAAATACAAAACATGTCCCGCAGTTTTAGGCTACGGATTTATCGACATCATCGGAGAATATTTCTAGTCTCAAGCCGTTTACACCGACTGAAGTATGCGATTCAAAGCATCTTGAACATATTTATGATCAACCCATTATTCCGACTTGTCCAGGGTGCTTTTCAAGTTTTAGTGTAGACCCTGCACACGTTAGTATTAGCAAAAACGAGGTAGACGTTTTAGCCACACTGTTGTGAGTGAGAAATTATATCAAAAAGCGGAAAAACTAACAAAACAGTCAACGGCATTACGATGCAAAAAGCAAAGAGGGTAATCATACAAAAAAAGATCTGCTTTAGAACTTTTATACTAACCACATAAATTTTTAAGTATTCATCCAACAAAATACGCCAACAATGACAATAGCAATATGAACATCATTCAAAATAAAACAAATCTCCTAAAATCGGAACATGGAATGCCAAAACATTACAAGAAGTAAGCATAATCCACAAAATATTAATAGAAATGCAAAGGCTTGCAGTAGACTTAAAGGGAATAAGCGAAATGCGCTTGTTAAATCTCAAATAATACCAAGTAATGGACTGGGAAATATCAATGGAACAACAAAATACCCAAACATATTACAAACTTTGTGCCAATCTTCGAGAGAATAATGCTTATCCAACTGGTCTAGATGTATGAAAAATCCCACATCGTGCCAAATTATGCACCAACCAGTAATAAATCGGAAGAAATTATCATGACTTAGATAGGGTTCTGAGGAAAATACCTACCAATAATCATAGGTGACCTAATGCCAAAATCGGTAATGGCAGATGCAGACACATATTTGAACTCAATGGTTTGGTTGAGTTAAATGAACGCGTAGACCTATTGCAAACATTTGCTGAGGAACATAAACACATTTTTCAAAAACTAACTACAGTAGACTATACACCTGGAATTCACCACGGCATAATCCCGCACATATTGTCAGAAACCAAATAGACTACATTATGATTAACAAACGATTTAGAAATGGAATATCCCCCATGAAAACAAAATCGTGAGCCGACATTAAGTCACACCACAATCATCTTATTGGCACAATAAAATTTAAATTAGAAGATCCGGCTAATACGTCATAAAACAATTAAAGAACGAACATATTAAATAAGAAATAGAATAATATATCAAAAACAAAAGAGGATAAGTTACTGACCCTGAAGAAAAATTTCAACAAATAAATCAAGAAGTTTCCGATAAATATTTACGTCCAAAGAGAGACAAAAAGAAATTATGGATAAAAAAGTAAATATTAGACAAGTACAGAGAAGAAGAAAAAGAAGAAGAAGTGAAAAATGTAGATAAAACAACTTACAATAAAATTGTTAAAGAAATAAAGCATGCAATTAGAGCAGCTAAAAATACTTGTTTAATCTTCACAATGACAGACATGCCTAGCAGATATCAATGGAAACATAATCACCGATAAACAACAAGACAAAAACATCTCGACGAAATACGTGAAAAACATCTTTAAAGATAACAGAAACCTAACACAAATTAATAAAAAATGTAACAGACATGGAAGAGTGAATAGGACAGCATTACTAACAACAAGCTTAAAGGTGCGGTTGCCCTTATAAAGAGGGAAGGTGATACTTAAACGTCTTCGGGTGGAAGTGTGCGTGCCACACCTTGCGACCTTTACGGGACTGTAGTTTTGTCTTCGAGCTGTCATAATTTATTATTATCGTATGTGTTTGTTAAATGCAATGGGGGCCGTTTACACCATCATTATCTTATATTTATTAGTCTTTCGTAGTGTTATTTCCATTTTCGATTTTCTTATAATTGGCTAACCCGGTTTTCATTGAATATGGATACTCAATTTTAAAATTTCATATAAACGTTAATAGTAAAATATTCACAGTTTAAACATGTAAAAAGTAAAGTAAAGAATGTAATAAATTTAAAAAGTTGAAATTGTAAAAATATAAGTGCAGTGAAAATATTACTAAGGATTTGTTATAATGTAATTTTCAAATTGCATACCGCAACTCCTTATATATATATTTTTTTTACTTCGTTATATACCCTTTGCGAAGCAATTTACAAAAGAGAAATTTTCAGACTAATTAGTGCTGTACTTGTGGGTGTAGATGAATGAAATTATAAGCAAACTAGAATCATGCAAACATATTTGACTTTCCGGAAAGCTCGCAAGTAAATGTAGCCGCTTTTCAATGCATAAATAAACAATTAATATACTGCTGGGAAACTTGTTAAGCTATAAAGACAACTGCATCAAATATAATTCCTTCAAAACGATTTATTTCACAACAAGGGAGCAAAACATACAGAGTGCAGTTTCAATAATATATATCTTTGTGATGTTAAGAATATTTAATGCAATTATGTTCACGTTACTAGTTGACATTGTTGTTAAGGAGCGCAAAATTATTTACAACACTAATTGTAAATTCTAACTGCGAATCTACAAACCATCTAGCTTGTATTGTACCTTGAAGTAGATTAAAAAGATTATTTATATTACAATAATAATAACAAAAAATATATTTATTATAAGAAAAAATGCGAAACAGTGGTAAATTTATTTTTAAAACTTAAACTTGAAAGTTACAGAAGAACCTGACTATCATCTCTCGCCTGTTTGGGTTAATATCCTAACGAATACAAGAGTATTAATTTTAACTTTAATACAAAATTATGAAGATTTACTTCTGCTTGAGTGCTCAGAATGGGGGTCACGACAATTCGTCTACAGACTTTTCGTCAACGACATTTGGTTTACAGACATTTGGTCTACCGACATTTGGTGTACTGCGACATTTGGTATACCGACATTTGGTCTACACGA
>JARJDX010027256.1:0-14172 GCA_030264735.1 Gymnusa sp. GC000175 | reverse complement strand
GTAGAGATGTGTTTCGAGCGAGTGTAGATATATATATCTATATATATATATATATATATATATATATATATATATATATATATATATATATATATATATATATATATATATATATATATATATACATATATGTATTATTAATCCCTTACTGCATACATGAGCAAAGAAAAAAAGCATTAAGTAAGGTAAGTATGATTTTGTTGTTTCTAAATTTGGGGTAAAAATATTTTATAATTTAATATGGAAGTAACGCGTTTTATACTACGTGGATAAAATATTTAAGACCACCTATGAATTTTAATTACCGTAATGAGTAATGCTAGCCTTTTGTATTGTTTATAAAACTGCGTTTGATAAAGGATTCTCGCTTCTAAAATATTAACAATTATTTATTGAATTAAAATTAATGAAATTTTTTCTGTTTAATTAAAAGCTTTTTATAGAAAATTGTGTTATGTCACATGAGTAAACAAGTAAAAAAACATTTTTTTTATTTATAAATGTAAACTGGATAAGGCGGTGCAACTAAATAATTTCTAAATAATTTCCATAATACATAAAAGTAATTGCTAAAATGGAGAATATTTTTTAAAATTATTAAAGAAATCAATATACGTATTCAAATTGTTAAGTTGTTGCAGTCTTCCCTTGCATTTAAAATATTACCGATGTTTAGATTATAAATACATTAGTATGCAATAAAAATTAATTCAATTGAATAAACGATAATTTGATTAATTATTTATATCAATATTTATATATAGATTAGCCGTGCAATGACATTTTAATATAATAAAAGTGATTATTCAGGTGTTGAGGTTCTTATCGTGCGTACATGAAATAAGAGTCCAATATCTAATCAAAATTGACAATGAAATAATATCACTTCTTTTCATTATTGTTTTTAATAGATATGGGCTTTTAGTAGTTACCTTTCTAATTATTTCTTTACCGAAGTATGCAAACTACAGAACGTCCTTGCTCTTACCCGGGACACTAGCCCGAAACCTACGCTTTGGGCCAAATCATCTTAAACTATGGATCGCGACCCATTATTTTATGTATTATCAGTTTTTAAGGCGAGAACTTGGCGTGGTCGGCTTTTAGACGAGGAAAACACGAAATTTTTTCCCCTAGTTGAAAGTAACCTTTCCAAAGATTAATTTTAAAAGTTATAACTAATTATTTGAGGTGTTTCTAGGCACAATTTTTAAAGTTCATTACTTCAAATATTAATTTTGAATAAATTACTTGTATTTATAAACCATACTCAATTAAAATTAAAATGTCAGTCGTTTACCATTAAAAGATCACAAAAAATTCTTAAATTAATTTTTGGTTTGGATTATGACAGAATTTTCAACACTTTTTAAAATGGACCTATACCTATCATTATGTAACACACATTTAAGCAAAATCCGCCTGCATATAACTGAGTGGATAACTCAGTGACGGTATTACCGGTCCCAAACCCAAATAAATGAGGATGGTTTGTAGGTGAGGATAGCAGCTTATCACAACCAGCATTAAAACAACAATAATAGAACAAGCTACTGGCTATAGACACAAATATAAGAAGGCAAAGGAAAAAGGCATCAAGGTAAAATAAGATCCTAGAACGCGAGAGAACAAAAAGTTCTTCTAGAATTAGAAACACAAAAAATAATTATATGTGCATTATCCGAAACTAAACACAGGGTTACATACTCAAATATCGTGGAAATAAGAAACATAAACAAGCAATGGCATCATAAACGTAGATGGCATAAAACCGCACGTAAAAAAATGAAAAACATTTCAATGAATAAAGCGAAATGAGAATGCACAACATTTACTCCAGTCACAAGCCACGACAGAAAAATCTGGTTCATAATCTCGAACAGATCGGTGCACCGCACCTAGATTATCGATGCATTCTCCATAACTTCAGCGAAAATTGGATTGGAAAATTAGTCGTGGTAAAACTACCACTTAGAATAGCTGACTTATACGTAAAAAGCTTAACCCAAAAAAATCAGAGAAAACCCATTTTGGACCAGGACGACATGGAAATCAGTTGAAAAAAAGTTAAATTAAACATAGATGTAGAGGCCAATAAAGCACTGAATAAAAGGAGGATAAACACAAGTTTAAAGAAACATAACACACGTTGGTTTAGGTCGGAAATAAAGCAAGTAGCAAGAGAAAAACGAGAAGCCATTTGAGGTACCTAAATAACAGAACACACAAACCTTCACTGCAGATATGGATGATGACCTCTCATACTAGCAAAAAAATATATGGAAAAAATACCATTCCGAAAGAGGTGAAAAGAAGATAGGATCCAACGCCAAGATGTGCCACCAATGACAGAAACAACCACCCACTCCAACTATAAAAAAATTTGCCAAGGAACTAAAAATCAGAAAAACCCCGTAAATCGGTAACTGAATAATGACTATCAGTTAATTAAATGACCAACTAGTCAGACTTTACCAAAAGATCTTAAATGAAGCAACTATACCAATCAACTAGAAGAAAATCGTGAATACCTGGAAAGCTTCACTTCGGATATGGATTATGGCCTCTAATGCTACCAAAAGAATATATGAAAAAAAAACATTTCGAAAGAGGTATGAAGAAGATAGGACCCAACACCAAAAGGTGCCACCAATGACAGAAACAACCACACCCACCAACCATGACAAAATTTGCCAACGAACTAAAACACAGGAAAACCCCGTGAATCGGTAACTGAATAATGAACATCATTGATTTAAATGACCAACTACTTAGACTTTACCAAAATATCTTAAATAAAGCAACTATACCTACCAACTAGAAGAAAATCGTCAATACCTGGAAAAATATATATATGAAAAATTTGCCAAGGAACTAAAAAACAGGCAAACCTCAATAATCGGTAACTGCATAATGAACATCAGTTAATTAATTGACCAACTAGTCAGACTTTACCAAAAGATATTAAATGAAGCAACTAAACCAACCAACTAGAAGAAAATTGTCAATACCTGGAAACCTTCACTAAACCAACCAACTAGAAGAAAATTGTCAATACCTGAAAACCTTCACTGCGGACATGGCTTATGACCTCTAACGCTACAAAAAAAAAGATATGGAAGATATGATACGACAAAGAAATCGCCAAGTCAACGAATATGAAGAGACAAAAACCATTTTAAAAGAGATGAAGAAAATAGGATTCAACACCAAGAGACGCGACTAATGACAGAAAAACTACACACATCAACCATAAAAAAATTGCCAAGAGACTAAAAAACAGGAAAGCCCCAGGAAAGGGATCAATAACTGAATAATAAACGAATACGAAGAGAAATCATTAAATGACCAACTGGTCAGACTTCACCAAAAGGTGTTTAATGAAGCAACTATACCAACTAACTAGAAAAAACTCGTCACCATTCATATCTTTAAAAAAGTTGAAAACTAGGAAATTACAGAGAAAAAAACTCTCCAAGGCAAACACTATTCACGAAAACCATAGAAATTATGGAAAAAAACATGGCTTCTGAGAAAATAGGTCCACCACAGAAACCGTATTCATACGAAAAATAGTCGAGAAATCAAATAAAGACGACAAACCGGCGTACATGTACTTCACAGATCTGACCGAGGTTTCCGACCGAGTTAGGCTAAATGATACCACAATCATACTTAAGCAGGATAATAGTAAAAACATGGTCACTAACACAACGACCACCATACTTGTAAACAACAGTCTGACAAAAGAAGAGCCTACCAACAGGAATAAGATAAGTTGACTCACTAAATCCAACCATCTTTAATTTTATTATGGATAAAATAATAGAAGAACTCATAAACGCGGGACGTGGGTTGAAAATATTTTTTTTTTTTAAATAACAATATTGAACTACGCAAATGATACAGTAATTATAATCGAAAACAAAGACGAGCTACAGATGCAATTACATCAATTTTACAATATGCTGATTTTAGTACAGAAAACAAAATTATTTTAACAATTATAGCAAAAGAACCCAAAAGATGCAAACTAGCTATTAACAACGAAATAATTGAACGGATTTTGTTCTTTAGGTTCTTGGAAGTAAAAAAAATGGAGAGAATAGAATTAACATATTAACAGAAAGCAAGACACCAGAATTGCAAAAATAGCAAAAGACGTAAAGCCATCATCTAGAAGGCGCCCAGACACACTTGCGTGAAGACAGAGATATAAGCATTAAAAAAAACTTTTTAAAACTGAAAAAACATGCTTCAAGCATATTTCAAGGAAAAGAAGAATTTATGCCAAGCGGTGTTTTTAGCATTAAATTTCCTTATGATTTATTTATCTGTAAATGTTTTAATTTGTTTTCTTATCTTGCATAGATGTATACCCGCAGTCGTTAAATAATTGTCTCGAACAAAAGGGTCACAAGGGAAAAATGTTTGAGAAGCCCTGCTCTAGGCCCCCAGAGCCGGAAAATAATATCACTTCTAAAAATTTATATATATTTTAAACCCATTTAGTTTCATAAAAAATGCTAATCAATGAGTCTCTTTGATTATTCAATCCACACCTTTTGATAATAATGGTTAAAAAATTGCTTGATCATCGTTTTACTGGCTAATTATAATATATTATGAGTTAGTATTAACAGTTTAAAGAACTTCACTAATTTCTAATATTTGTTAATAGAAAATGTTAGGTATAAAGGCTCGCAATTTCATCCGGAGCTGCAAATCAAATAGAAATAAATATAGGTATTAGTAAATTTGTATCTATAAAAATAAATTGCGAACAGCTTTAAAAAATGACAATTATAATGTACTTTTCTGTTCCGGTACTTGTGGTTTTCGATAGTTATTTTTTAATGATATGTGGTAAATCGGTGAATAATTTAAATTCCATTCTTCTGATTGTAACGCACTGATAAATTAATTAATATAATTCATTGTTTTGTGAAAAACTTTGCCACATAAAAAGTTGTAAAATAAAAATAAAACGTAACTTTAACACATGATGGTTGAATAGCACAAAAAGATTTTGACGTTGGGGACAAGACGATAAAAACAGTTTACCATTCAAATACCTAGAAATAACCCTTTTTGAAAATGGAAAAAAATGATCAATATACAAAATAAGCTAGGTCAAGGAAAATATGTATTCGTTAGTTTAACTCTTTTCTGCGGAGCATTAGAAGAAAAACGAAAAATTTGCTTACGAATATCAGCACTTACGGC
Source organism: Gymnusa sp. GC000175 (assembly GCA_030264735.1). Taxonomy (NCBI): domain Eukaryota; kingdom Metazoa; phylum Arthropoda; class Insecta; order Coleoptera; family Staphylinidae; genus Gymnusa; species Gymnusa sp. GC000175. The sequence continues at coordinate 8,946 of JARJDX010027256.1, read as the reverse complement.
TTAAAAGCTTGTAGTTAATATAGATTATTATATTGCTACTCCTTGAAATTTCTGAAAGAGGAATTGCCTAAAATAAAGATTCTTTTAAAAATGAAACAATTTTGGAAATTATAGAAATGGAAGGATACATATTGTACGCTATCGAAACCAAATAAGTCATATGATATAGCCACACCCAGAGAATGAATGTTAGTAGATGGCCTAGAAAAATCTTGGTCTGTAGTCCCGTCAAAAAGACGACAAGAAAGACCCAAAAGATGATGAAAAGAGGAAGCAAAAGAAACTATGACGCCGAAAGGCATTTACGGAGGTCTACGTAACTAATTCGCCATATAGATTATACCAAGTCTTCATAAATGGTTAATAACCACGTGACCGCATGAATAAGCATCCTGAGCGACATTTAATATTTCAATGGAAGTTTTACATTAAAATATCAAATGTCGTTCGGGTTGCCTACCTACGCGGTCACATGCTTATTAACCATTTATAAATTCTTGGTATAAATACTGCATGTGTACCTTCCTTTGTTTTGACCACTTTATGCTCATTAGCCTTTTAACTCTAAATTGATATCAAATACAAATTTACTAGTGCATATTTGGTATTAATTTAGTCTTCAAAATATAAAGATCAAGTAAATATGTTCTATATTGAATATTATGTTTATGTGGGGTATTTTTTGTTTATGTTGTGGATTTAATAATTGCATTTTATTGTCTGTATTGGGAAGTAATTGAACAAACATCGTTTTGATGGATGTCCTAAACTCTTAAAGAGTTCTATTTCCAGCCATAATTCTGCCGACTGATTTTGACGCTGTTTGTAATCGCCCAGAACAGCATGGCCAACCCAAATGATCTCGAGGGCCATTTGGAAAATCTGCTATAATTCCGCAGGCCGCACCGAGCGTTTAAAAATGGCGTTTCTTGAAGTTTTTTTTTTAAATACCCCGTGGTAACACTTCGTTAGTGAGATATAACCCCAGAATCACAATTTTTTCAGTTTTAACAAATTTTTCTAATAAGACGTGTTTAATTTTGACAAATTTATTTAGAAATCAATGAAATTTGAAGTCGTACCATTGCTTTTATATTCCATTGTGGTCCCGCCACTTTGCTGATATCGTCTCTGCAGCATACTATAGGTCTACCGAGACTTCTTTTTCCTGTTCTAGGTCGCCATTCTGTTGTGCTTTGGCACCATCTCCCGTAATTTTGTCACATGACATGACCTGTCCATTTTCATTTCATTTTTGCAATGTGTTCTGCGACATCCACGACTTTGGTTTTATTCCGGATCCATCCATTGGTTGTTCTATGTATTACTGTTTTATCCAGCATTCTTCTCTCCCTAACTTTTTGGGTTATTCTTATTATTATCATGGTTTTTTCGGTTATTGTCCATATTTCAGAGGCATATGTTAAGTTTGGCAGGACATGCAAGTTCAAGACCCTGGATTTTAATCAGCAGTCCAATTTTTTTCATGGCTTCGTATAGTTGAGTTTACCGTAAGTCCTAGCTCATCTTCATCTTCTGAGAGTAATGTGGTGGATCTGTTCGAGATGCTTGAATCCCTTTTCAAAGGATCCCAGTGGACCAGTTACCACCAGTACAACTTAACATTTGGTTTTTCACATTCGCTGCACTTCTATTTGGAGATCTTGTGCAGGGCGATTGGCGTTATAGATTCTGTGAGTTCTGATGAAGAGGTTTAACATTTGAGTGCTATCTTGGGTATTAATGACTTCTTCAGGTTTGTGGTGATACTACCGGTTGGGTACTTCTACACCTATTTCCTTGCAGATTGACTAGTGGGCGTGGCTAGCTACCTTGTTGTGTCGGAATGTTTACTCGATAGTAGCCAGTGTAGTGCAAGCAGACGATTTATGACTAACTGTTTCTTCAGCTGCATTGCACATTTTACATCTCATATCTATCTGTGGGCCTATAATCTTGCGCTGATGGTACCTAGTGTTTAGAGCCGCCCCAATTAAACTCGGTTAGAACTTCAACGCCAAGCTTCTTTGTTTAAAAATGGTTTATCTAGGTGTTGTAGGTTTTTCTCATGTAGTGGAGATTATTTATTAGGTCCTTCTTGACTTGGTCCTTAAGTTCCCAAAAGTATTTTTATTGCAATGTCTCGAGGATGATGTAGCGGTATATCATATCGCGTACAAATGTTATTTGCGATGCTGCTGAGGTAGTATTTCGGTTTACTTTCTGCATGTTTCTTTCCTATTTACACGATATGATATCGCTTGTTGTTCGACTTAGTTGCTAAGTCCAACGATGCTGATGTTGTACGCTGATTCAAGTTCAATGAGACTACGCCCACCTTTCGTCGTTTGATGTACACTCAGTGTGCATCGTCAGTAGATTTCTCGTTTTCCTATTCATTTCCTTATTTTATTCACGTCTTCAGTTTACAATGTCAAAGCTATATGTAAGTACAGGCACTGTTTAGCTATTGATAGTGCTTATCTTGTTCTTCGAGTTAACTTTCCTTAATTTAGTATCAAACGTTCTCGGCGAATGTACACTTTTCTGGATTTAGTCTTCATAAGAAAGATTGTGCTGCATTTGTGCTTAAATTAAACCAACTCTTGGTTCTTGGTAGAGGCCTCGTCATTTAATTGGATATTCCGGTATTTAAGGAAGGCAAACCTATCCACGGTTTGCCTTCCTTAAATACAACTGTAGCACATTTTTTTAAGGCCAATTTCCATTCTTATATCGTCACTAAAAGTTTTGACTATTTGAATTGATGGTCTTATTTTGTCTTCAGTCTTAAGATCATCCATATAGATCAAGTGGTTGATTTTCTAATTCTCGTTGATCTCGTATCCTAGCCTTTGTCTGTTGATCATGTTTGACAAGGGGATTAATCTGATACAGAAGAGTAGTGGGGATAATAAGTCTCCCTGGAAAATGCCTTGCTTGATTTTTATTCTCCCAGTCTTAATTGCACCATGGTTATGATAAAGAATCATTTTCGTGTTCCATTTCTTTGGATTCCTTTATTATTAACTGTTGGGCTCACATGGTACTGATAGTATACAGAATCCATGAGTGTGGTACGCTGTTGTATGTCTTCTTGTAGTCGATCCACGCCATACTTAAGTTTTTCTTACGTCTTTTTGCACCTTCAATGACTATTTTGCTGATTGGGAGTTGATCTTTGCAGCCTCTTCTTTCTTTTCTGTTCATCCGGCATTATTTTGTTCATATGATTGTACAGTTTCTCTGATACTGCTGCTATAAGCATTTTGTAAAATGTTGATAAACAAGTGATAGGGCCGTAGTTCTTTGGGTCCTTTGAATCCTTATCTTTTTGCAGCAGTAATGTGAAGCCTGTGGTTAACCACTTAGGAATTTGGCTGAAGTTTCTTAAGATTTCGCTCGCTGACCAGTGCTTGGTGTAGCGCACTAAAACTTTTGATCCAAAAGCTTTGTACTTTATCTGGTACTGGTACCGCAGCTTTCCAGTTATGATTTTCTTAATCACCTTAAGAATACAATTATTAGCAAGATCGTTCCACATGTAGTGTTACCGTTCGTTGCAATCGTTTCTCTTCCCCGATCCACAGTGCCTTGCTATTATGTTTGACGTCATCCTCCAGAATACCACACCAAAATCTTTTGACTAATTTTTGGTTGGGTAAAGATCACTCCTTGTTGTTTATAAATAGTACTGTAAAACTTCTTTTTGTTCTCATTAAACATCTTGTTCTGTTTCTTCGTATTTTTTCAAAGTTAGTGTGTCCCGTTTAAACTTTTTGTAGCCACTAATTCCTTTAGTCTTAAGTATCTGATTAATCTGCTGGTAGATGTGTTTGCTGGCTACTCCTAATTGGTGTTCTTCAGTCTCGATCGATTTTTCCTTGAATCCTTCTTTTCCAGGAAGGGGCCGTTCTTTCTTTTCTGGGGGCGCCAATTTTTACCTCTCCAGCAATTACTGCGGCTGCTGCATACATGTAATTGTTGAGATCGGTAATATTTAGTGGACGCTCAATTGCCAGTTTCCCTAAAACATTGTTTGCTGTTCTTACTTTATATTATAAGTTTATAAGCTCTTCACTTTTTCTAGGACGATTCAGCCGTTTCCTGTCCTTCACATCAACACACTCTACCTATAGTAATCTCATCTCATTATTGTCGGCCATCAGAACGTTCGACTTTTTTGGTGTGTTGTCGTTCTTCTTCTCAAGTCCTAGCTGTTTAATATAGCATAGAACATCTTCCTTGCTTTTTTAGCTTCGTTGTTGCTGTGGCTATTTGTGGTGTTGAGTCGAGTGGGTCAGCTCTGACAGTTTCCTGCTCTGGTTGTTGTCCATTCCGCTCATCCTGATCAGCTTCTCTTTCCTGATCTTGGGGTTTTTGCGTCAATTTCGTTTGATGACGGACCTTCCTAGCGACACCACTAGAGCTGCCGGACGCTACTCCTATACCTATAATATTATAGGTCCCGTTTACGTCGTTCGTTTTGATCGCGTATTCATTTTGTTTGTTTGCATTTTTCTGCCACTGTCAGCTACAGGATACGGGGATTAGGCGAGGGATGATGGGATTTATTTTGGGTCCCCGTACAGGGTCTTTCTTAGCCGCCTGTTACGACAAGCACACAAACTGTGGTGCTATTGTTATCCCGCACCGCAGGCATTATTATTTTTATTATTATTAATAATATTATTATAATTATTGATATTAATATTTATTTCAACAAAATGAAATTTTAAAGACTTATTATCACATTTTTTAATATAATTTTAAGCGAAAGAAATAAATTTAATTTATTGTAAGTATAATTAGGGTGACCACCTTTTACTTGATCTAAACCCTATGATACCTGGCAATTAAAGTTCGTCCTACAAAACTAGAGAAATTGTAACTTAACCCGGAAATGCGGTGTTAATCTCTATAATTCCGAGTGAAATCCTGAGAAATGGTCACCCTAAGTACAAGGTGCATATAATTAAAAGGTTAAAAACGGTTATACAAGTTCGATAAAATCACTAGCAAGCTATGAATATTTTAACAATAGACTTGTATCAGTTGTATGTTTAATAATTCCCACTTGCAGTTTCAAAAATATATCATTGAAAGAAATAATGATGAGCCCTGACAAGTATGGACTTGCATAGGCAAGTTTCCTCGACATCCACAACATTTCTTAATGAATAAAATTAAATGCTGATTTGTCAACAAACAAATAATATGAATATTCAATTAAATATAAATTTGGACTAAGAATAAAATATTATATTTATATAACATCTTTTTTTGTTAGAGTTTTAAATATTTGAAATAATGCAACAAAATATCTTTTAATATTTTTATATCTACTGGTAAATTTTATTTAAAAAGTGTGGAATCAAACTCCTTATTAATAAAAATATTGGTAAAATTCTCGATTTTAGCGTAACGCACATGTACATTTTATGGAATAATTTTAATAAACAATTTTAAAAAATAATACCCTATTGTAGACCTTCTCAAACTGTAGATCGCGGAACTAAATTGTGGAACGCGAAAATTTTAGCATTATTTTTAAAGTCGCGGGAACTTGGCAACGCCGAACACAGAAAATATTTCCCCTTAGTTGAGAAAATAACCTTTCCAAAGACTTTATTCTGAAAATTACAACTAATCCTTTGAGGTGTCCGAAGCACAATTTGTCAAGTTCATTTCTTCAAAGATCATATATTGATTTTGAAAAAGTAAATTGGGTTCATACACCATACTCAAAAGAAATGAAAATGTCAATTATTTACTATTTATGGTCAATGGTTTAAAACTTAAATTTTCCAAAAAAATGTTAAATAGTTTCTGAATGATCTTATACCTACTAAAATGTACCAATGACAATGATGCTGGTCTTAAGTCTAGATAAAGGAGGATGGTTTACAGGTGAGGTTAGCAGTAAAACAACCTTAAATCTCACACAAATGGAAACCAGTAGTTTTACGAATATAAGAAGGTAAAGAAAACAAGAGATTTAAAAAAAAAATATTATGAACGACCTGTTGGAATAAAAGATTTTGAAACGGGAGAGAACAGAAAGTTTTGCCAAAAATGGAAACGAGCCACAGTCGAATTTGGCTTTATACTCAGTGATAAATTCACACAGAATATAGAGTATATGTTCTGCGTTAACAAAACAGTATTTAGAATTGTTCTGTGCCTGGGTATCGAACGAACAAAATACTTTTTTCGTCTACACCCCCCACAACATTAAAAGAGGACCTTTCTACAATCTAAAATTATTAATATACCAAACGAGGAAAAAATACTAATCGTAGCTGATCTGAATGCCAAACTTACTAACACAGTTCTAGATGGTGTAAAACAACTTTTCAATGCACCACATGCCAACTAAAGCGGAAAAACACTTACCACATTCTGTGCATAAAATAAAACAGCTACTACCTATTTGTCCAAATAAATTGAACATAAAATTTATCAATGACTTCATCGTGGGACTTATACGTAAAATAATTGGCCAAAAAGATCGAAGAACGCCTAATTTTGGAATAGGAAGACATGGAAATCAGTTTGAAAAATCATACATCAAGATAGCCGCCATACACCATGGTTTACGAAAAGTAAATCAAGTAGCAAGAATAAAATAAGAAACCCATTTGAGGTACCTAAATAACTGAACACCTGAAGATCTTACGATTCAAGAAAACAAGGAACAGAGAACTTGCAGAAATATGAATAATTAAAGAAAATACTGTTGAAGCTTTACTCTAAGACTGACAAAGAAAAGATATGGGAAATGATATGAAAAAAAAACGCGAAGTCAACGATAATGTAATAATCAAAACCAGAGGTATCACAAGAAAGCGACATAAATGACCAAAAAACCACCTTGAATTAAAAAATAGAAAAACTCTGGGGATCGTTAAACTGAATAATGAACTGAGAAAGTGCGAATGGAAACGATTAAATGACCAACTAGTCAGGTCTTACCAGAAGATCTTAAATGAAGCAACTTTACCAACCAAATAGAAGAAACGCGCCACTATTTCTAACTTCAAAAAAGGTGACAAAAACAACTAGGAGATTAAAAAGGGAGCACTGCGATCAAACTATTTACGAAAATCATTTGCAGCATCATCTCAGAATTCACATCGAGACGGAAGGAGCAACAGGGCTTCAGAGAAAATAGGTGCTCTACAGATGCCATATTCGTCATACGACAAATAGTCGAGAAATAAATTGAATACGAGAAAGCGGCATATTTGAGTTTCATAAATCTGACCGAAAATAATTGAACGAAGACGAACAATAGAGACTATTACATCAATTTTTCTTAAGAGTTAAGCGTTACAACATGCTAATTGCAATGCAGAAAATAAAACCACTTATTACAGCAAAATAAGGTTAAAACTAGCTATCAACAACGAAATAATAGAACCTGTGATGTAGGTAGTTAGAAGCCAGGAGGGAAGCAGAGCGTAAAATCAAAATATCAATAGAATGCAAGACACCAGAATTGCAAAAAATATTAAAAGACGTAAAGCCACACTCTATAAGGCGCCCAAATAGACGACCAACAAAATCGCTAAGTATCAGCATTAAAAAGAATGACCTAAAGCTGGAAAATCAGGCTTCAAGCCTATTTTAAGAAGCTTTTATGCGAAAGGGTTTTTTATGCATTAAATTTTTTAACAGCTTTTTTTGTTTGAGCCCTTGGGACTACGTTCACTTTAATTTCTTTCTTTACTTCTTCTTCTCTTCTTTCACATTTATATAGCTCTCTCTTCTTTCATCTATCCAGGTGTACTTCCGTATGGCCTTTTGCTTTTCTTAAATTTCCACACTGCCTTGTAGTCTTCTTCTTAGTGGTGATCGTTTTCTAATGTCATCTGGAGTTATTTCTAGTTCTTTCATATATTTTTCTATCTCTTTGGTCCAAGTGTTCACTATATTTTGCTTATTACAGTGAGTAAATATTCTCCTTGTCAATCTGCTAATATTCATTCTCTGTGTCACGTACAGAAAACGTAGAGCAAAATTCTTTGTGTTTCTAATAATCTTTGCAGTTTGTTTTCTCGTGTTCGCAAAGTCCAATCTTTTGGTTTTTTCGCTTTTGTGTGCGTTCCATTTATCCCAAGTTGCCTGTCTCTACCGCATGGCTTTTTCACATTCACTGTTTCGGCAACGGTGTTTTCCGTTCTTCGTCGTGGAGCTGTCTTAACCATTACTTATTTTATCTGCTCCCAACTTTTTGAAAAACATGTTTTAAGTGAACCGGTACTATTTTTTATTATCTCTATGTCAACATTTTTAAGGATTGGAGTGTAACTTTGATTTTCGAGAGATAGTGGTTCGAATCCCCTCTTAGCACTAGTCTCTTTGTGGGATTTTGTTTACAGACTGTGGACTTTATTTTTAGGTCAAAAGACTTACATAGTTCTACGAATCTCTCACCATTTTGGATTGTTCTTTCTTAAGTGCGCTGGGTGATTTCCCCCAACAAAATTATTGTTTATTTTATTGGAATTTAAAAAAAAAATATCCTCTAATTCTTTTCAAAATTGGTCTGCTTCATCATGGTTTGTTTTTGACTTCTTTAACTGTCATCACTCCGAGATCTTTATGGATCACTGTATTGGGCAAGTACCATGGTGCGTCGACGATTATTCTTAGAACTTTATTTTGAAACCGTTGCATGATTTCTATGTTGAAGGAGCTAGCCGTTTCCCAGAGTTGGATGCCGTACGTCCAGACGGGCTTTAGTATTGCCTTATAAACCAGTAGCTTGTTTTCTAGAGACAACTGGGACTTTCGACCAATCATCCAGTACATTTGGTTGAATTTTAAACCTAGCTGTTTTCTCTTTGTGAAGATATGTTTTTTCCATGTTAGCTTTCGATCAAGGTGCAAACCGAGATATTTAACATCTTCGCTCTGAGGAAGTGTAAGGTTATTTAATAC
>JARJDX010027225.1:0-18201 GCA_030264735.1 Gymnusa sp. GC000175 | reverse complement strand
GTCGTTTGTTTTTTCAACTTTGAAGGCGTCGCGACGCCAGACGGAGCGTCGCAATTTTTTTTGGATTGCATCCGTAGTGGAATTTCCCAAAGGGAATTTTGTTAAATATGTTTCTGTGGGGGGTCAAAATGGACAAAAACCGGTTTTTAAACGGGTAATTTTCAATAATTTTTTTGGACCCCCTGTATATAATCGGAAAAATACAATACCTGGGACAAGGGACACAGACCACGTGATAAAAAATACGGTTTACTACAACTTATCATTCAAGGGAAAATCCAGGAAAAAAAAGCGTCGGAAATAGAAGCATATCCTGGTTAAACAACCTCAGAGAATGGTGAAACTATTTAGAGCCGCCGTATCCAAGATTAAAATAGCCGTAACGGGAAGCTGCCATAAGAAGAAAAGCTTTTTCTAGCCTTTCTTAACATATCACAAGCCATAAATAAGGTTTGGCATAACGTTATTTTATACAAGCTAAAACGCTATTTACCAAACAACTTCTACAGAATCCTCAAATCATACTTACATGAAAGATACTTTTAGGTAAAATTTGAAAGTGAGCACACTTTATTACAACAATCCAATCGGGGATCTCGCAAAGAAGTGTTTTTGGACCTATTCTTTATTTAATCTATACATCCGATCTACCAACAACAAAAAATGTGACACTGCCATAAAGCATAAACCACAATAAGGCTGATATAGCAACCTAGCTAATTTTCTATGCTAATAGAGCTGTGGCTAAGAAAATGGCAAATCAAAGCTGATGAATCCAAGTTCATACAAGTAACAAAGAAGAGGTCCCCCAATACATTTCAACGGATAGCAATTGCCACAAAAAGAAGAAGCTAAATACCTTGGAATTCATGTAGACTGAAAACTGACTTGGAAGAAACACATATTTACCAAAAGAACGCAACTGGGGTACAAATTCAGCCAAATTTACTGGATATTGGGTAAAAAATCACAGCTTTCTCTAGAAAATAAACTTTCGTTATATAAGGCAATACTATAAAACCAATCTGGATTTATGAAATACAACCATGTGGATCCGCTTCAAACTCCGCATCACCTAATTGTATGTACCAAATGACGACTCAATTTTATAACTAAGTGTTGTTATTTGAGATCTAAGCAGTGCTCTTTTTGTAAAAAAGTGTGTGGTGGAACGCTAATAATTTTTTTTTGCAATTTTATATAAATATTTATAATAATAATATAATATAATTGTACTAATATTCAGAGTTTTAGCCAAAGTTTTTTCCAATTTCCGATTTGCCGATTTGCTCTGCCCAACAGGGCGATTCTATTGGACCAATAAAAATCCGTCTAAAAAAGGTGGTGGAATGCCGTTCCAATGCGTCTATGTCGCTCTATGACAAAAAGTGAAATAGAGCACTGGTTATAACACCAATAAGTTAAAATTATATAGGAAAAATCACTGGATCTACCCTTTAATGTTAATATTAATTGTTAAACCAGAGTAAATTTTCATAGAAAAAGAAAAAAATTAATCACACTGTATATCGTATATCATTGATAAAAATATTAGTTCTACCAACCTTGCATTAATACATGCAATAAACGACGGTATGTCAGTCAGAAACATTGACAGAGACCAAGACCTTGGGTATGTCATATGTCATAATTGTTTATGCATCTAGTTAATGTGATTGCTTTGTTACGAACATTTAAACATATAAATAATAAATTATTCTAAATTAACACCAGAAATATAATCATTACTGTAAGTAAATAATTGTATAAAAATTATAATATGTGGATGAAAGTGTAGTCAATGTAATATTTTTGCCTTTAATTTACATCAAAAACCGGGTTGTAAATTCATATTGGAATGTACAAAGTCATAACATACATTTTTTATCCCATTTTCTGCAAATATATAAACAATTGCAGAAGATATAATAAAATATTAATGCATAATAAATAAATAAATATAATTTAACCGATTTTAAATTTAATCTATTAGTTATAGTAAAATGTCCGTCTTAAAAACAAGTAATTCAGAGAGAACAAGTATTCATGATATGTTAAGAGAAGCATCACCTAATGATGGAAAAGGAAATGTTATTGCAACAGTTGAAACAAAAACAAATAATGTGTATTCAAGATCTTTACCGACCAGTACTAGCTCACCTGCAATACTTACACCAAGTTCTCCTACACAAAATGATGATACAACTGTTTTTAAAAGTAGTTCCAGGATAGAAAATATTAAAAATTGGAGTATTTCTACTTATAAATGTACAAAACAACTTATGTTTGAAAAATTAGGAAAGTCCTCAAGAACTGTTGATGCAGGTAAAGTTATTCTTTAATAATTTAATTCTTTTAAAACTAAAATATTTATAAACTTTGTTATTATTTTTTTTCTTATACATATTCACTTAAAATTATGAAGGTTTTTACCTATGTAGATTAAGTTAGATTAGAGGGGGGCGAAAGGCTAAGGACAGACTTTCACCTTTGCGACTTTCTTCTTCTGCTAATGCCTATCTGTTGAATATTCGGTGAATATCATATCTATCCTTATTTTATTTGCTGTAGCCCTGAATAGGTCCACTGTCATGTTAAACCACATACAAAGGTTCTTCAACTACGAAGTTCTTCTTCTTTCTGGTCCTCTTCTGTCGTCATTATATGTCCCAGATATTCCTTCTTCCTTTTTACCGTAATCATCAACTCTTTTTCTTTGCCGATGCTTTTGAGGACATCTTGATTGGTGACATGATTCGTCCAGGGTATTTTTAGAATTCGGCGATATAGCGATATAGGATTCAAGTTTTCTGCATGTCACTTTCATGACAGCCCAGGATTCGACACTGTATAACAAGATTGGGATTATGTAGCACTTTATTAATCTAATTTTCTTCGGTGTAGGTAGGTCAGTGTCTTAAATAGTTTTGACATCTTTATAATTGCAGCTCTGGATTTTTCTGTTCGGCTATTGATCTCTAATGAGTGGTTCCCTTTTTCAATAATTGTTGTATTTATGTACTCTCTCTAATATTTTGTACTCTCTCTAATATTTTGTTGTTTACCAGAGTTGATTGTTGTACTGGTGCTCTTGGGAGATTATCGTGTACTTTGTTTTCTTTATATTTAGTGCGAGTCCATACCTTTGGCTAAGTTCTTCTACTCTGTTCATTAGCCTTTGGAGATTGTTGTGGCTGTCTGCGAATACTCCTGTATCGTCTGCGTATCTTATGTTATTTATGTTCTTGCCGTTGATCCTATTTCCAGAGTCCATGTATTCCCTCGCTTCTTGAAAGATTTGTACACATTGAATAATGTTGGCGACCACACACCCTTAGCGGACGCCATTTTTGATTTTGATCGTCTTTGAGTTTTCTCCTTGAATGCATACGGAGGCCATTTAATTCCAGTATAGGTTACTTATTATTTTCAGATCACGGTTTTATAGCCCAATTTTTGTTTATATCTCGATATAAGTTTATCGTGCTGTACATCTCTTTGGTAATTGATAAAACATATGTAGACATCGCCATTGAGATCCCTTCACCTTTGAACAGGAACTTGGATTAAGAATATGCGGATTATCTGTTTTTCGCATACATTGCTTATTCTTATATGGTATATTATTTTTAGGAATAGTTTTAATAGATGGCTCGTCTAGCTGATGGTGCTGTATGAATCATTACAGTATTTTGCGCTAGGCGTCTTAGGAAGCATTATAAACATGGACTTTAGCCACTGCGACCTAATGAGATCTTTTGTACCATTTCCCTACTGCTAATATTATTCTAAAAAATATCGCAACAGCGAAGTTGAGCAAAGTCCTAGGAGATCCCCGGCGCTTCTACTGACTAAAAACCTCCTTCCTACTACTCCCCGGGACCATTTCGCAACCTTACTTTTGGAAGTTGCTTTGCCTGTCGCCAGCTTCAGCATAGAAGTTGTTATTGTTACTTACTCTTCTCTCCGGTTATGTTTTATGTCCGCTTTTTTCGTTGGATGGATAAACGTCCATTTTTCTTTACTTTTTATCATCTTTCCTACTGCTCTTGCTAGGTTGACCCTATATTAGACCATGCAGGACATGCGAAGAGTGTATGTTCTGGGCTATCAGCTTCCACCTGGCACTATCAGCAGATTATTTATTTTATTTGCAGTCTTTATTCTAAAAAGAGAGGCTGAAAGCTGCCGTTTCCTGTCAGAATGTGCGTCAGGTGGAAGTTTACTTGTCGTGTCACCTCGATAACCAAGGTTCTAATGATGGGATAAGGTGTCACGTCCACTCGCCCTTGGTCTTGCCATTTATCACGCACAGTTTTTTCCTGTCCTGTAGCGTGCTGCTCGTCTCCATGCTCAAATTTTAATTACCAGCGCTGCTTTCTCAGTAACCGTGCGATATGCACTACGTAACCTCAAGGCGGTCCTTTGGACTGTTGTCAGTTTCTTCCATGTATTTCTTTTTTTAGTGCGTCAGACCATACGGGTGCTGCATACAGCATTACCGACTGCACCACATATGTATAGAGCCTCCTTTTATTATCAAGAGGTCTTCCAATATTTTCCTACTCGGTACGCTCGATTGCCGTCTCTTCCGTGAGTGCTTCATTCCGAGTCAAGAATGAGGTATTTGATATTTTCCTGAAATATAATTTCCTGGTCGTATGTCCTCTTGCTGTTCCAGTAATTTGCCCTGTGCATCCAGTAGGCATAAGGGTCGGTAAGCGGATGGGCCATCAGCCTGCTTTCCTGGCTTCTTTATTAGTATAAGTAATTTGCACACTTCAGTGAAGCTTGTTTCAAGAGATCTGGGGTGTCAATCTTAGTCTTAAGTTTACATTTAGCGCTCGTTCTAACTTTTTCTGACCAGACTTGCAGTGGGTGCCTTGGTTTGGATTTGCTGTTCTAACCTCGAACGTTATGCAACTGTGGAGACTAATCATTTCCTCCCTCGTGACTCTACCCCGTTACATTTCTCGCAGCTGCTTCAGTGGCCCATGTCAGGTCTATTATTAACTCAGATGCCCCTTTTCTAAATGTTGGTGTGTTCCATACGTTTAATACCAAGGTCTAGCGCTGTTGCCCAGTCTAGTACCTTCAGTCCCTTGTGATCTAGTGATGGTACAGACTTGTAACATGGAGCGTGCCTAGTCTCTCCGCTTCCTCCTTTAGCCTGAGGAAGAGGTCGTTTGCTTCGGCATCCATTTGATGGAGCAGGATGTATAAGGTGTTACTCTCCGTACTCCGTAACGGTTTTACGTACTCAAGTGGTACTTTGTGGAGACCGTCCTTAACCATTTATTGTAGTTCAGCCACCACCCTTCCAATGAGGTCGGTGTTGATCGTTTCCTTGCGTCGCGATGCTTCTGGTTGTGGTGGTGATGACTTCATCCGTCTGGACTTTTTAGCCATCCGTTGAGGTTCCCGCCTTTTTTGGAACTTGATTCTGACGCTGGTCATATGGGCATGTCTAGTGGTAGTAAATGTTACACGCTCAGAGAATACGTGTGTATGGTCGCATCGTCTGTCATTCCACATAGTTTACAGGCACCGTTGTCCACTTTGCCCAGTTTCTGAAGGTGGTAACAGCGTCCTGTTAAGATACAGTAAGCTGAGACGGCAATGAGCATTTCTGCCTATCTTTGACCTGATCTGTGTGCTTTATATTCTTTTTTGACTGGCCATGGAGTGGAAGCAGATGAATTAATACTTCCATTGCCAAAGTGGGGGTGGTATATGTAGTCTTTGAAGAGCCTGAAGCTTCTTCTGTGCCGTTACTTTTTAGTATTGGTCCACCATATGAGTGAGCCATGTGTTACAATGAGTCTTACTATCATTATATACAACCGGTGCATTCATTTAGGCCTCAGCACCCATGTTTTACCGTAGCACATCGAATCCACAAGTTGATGTTGCTGTAGATCCATTAGATTAGCATTTCAAGAAGCCAGTAAGTGGAAACGGATCTTAAACCAGATATCACCTTAGCTCTAATCTTATTACATTGTAACGCGGTTAGGGTTCGTAGATTACACACTATCCTTTTAAAAAAGCAACTGACTCGCTTGGCCGGCGCGCGGCCTTTTTATACTAGTTTAATATTCCCGAATGTACCATTTCCAAAAGCTTCTCGGTGTTTCTCGAATGCGCTCGAGAATTGTTGTTTTTTTTTTTTCGCATTTCACCTACAATATGTCTATTATTTATCGGTTTTCATCCTGTAACATTTAAACGGGGGCTTTTACTTGGTGCTAACAACTAGGCCAGTTGAGGTTCTTTCTCCACACATCCTCTTTTCTCAAGCAAGTTTGTACCGGCCTATGCCAGAGTTTTATTAGCTTTTTAAGGTGTAAGTATTTATTTTGTTTTCCTTTTTTAGAATTGGAAGGACAGATAGAATCACTTCGTGATACTCAAAAAAAGTATATAAATATATTACGCCTGGCTCGTGCTCTTACAAATCATTTTTATCACGTTGTTCAAACGCAAGTAAGTTCTTAATTTTTCTCCAATTTAAATGAAGTTCTAAATTTTATTTTAAGAGCTATTGAAATAAAATTTTACATTAAAAATAATTGCTTATTAAAAATGCAAGTACTGATGAACTCGGTTACACCTTTATAGCACAGTCATGGCTATAACGTAGAACAATATTTAATAGAATAACAAACTACATAATGCAATGGTTAAAATGAACAAAACTATTAAATCCCTTAATGTTCGTTATAACTAATATCGCTGGACTATTAATGAATTGTTTATTTGTTTTTGTTTAGCATGCCTTAGGTGAAGCTTTCTCAGAATTAGCTCAAAAATCTCCAGAACTTCAGGAAGAATTTTTGTACAATTCTGAAACACAACGAAATTTGACCAAAAATGGTGAAACTCTCTTGGGAGCACTAAACTTTTTTACATCATCTGTTAATACATTGTGCAATAAAACTATGGAAGATACTTTGCAAAGCATTAAACAATATGAAGCATCTCGAATTGAGTATGATGCATATCGCACTGATTTGGAATCCATGTCTACCAAACCAGATGGGACAATAGGTCTAGAAGATGCTCAGCAAGGTTATGAACTTCATCGACAACAATTTATGAAATTACGTGCTGAAGTTGCTGTGAAATTAAAATTTTTGGATGAAAATAGGGTATGGTGTAAATATACTACTTTTCAGTAACTGTTTTTAAAAAAAAATTTGAGGTCAAGGAATGACTTTATTACAATTAAAATTGGATTTTAATGAAATAATAATTGAAATCATTTTCCATGGTTTTTTCTTTCATTTGTTTTAATATTTTTCAACATTTTAGGTAAAAGTGATGCATAAACAATTATTATTGTTTCACAATGCAGTGTCAGCTTACTTTTCTGGGAATCAAACTGCGCTTGAAGCAACATTAAAACAATTTAACATTAAAGTGAAGACACAAAACTCAACATTCCATTCATGGTTGGAACAATAAAGTATTTTTTGTATGTATTTATATTCTAGTCAATGGAACATTAAGCTTTTATTATTTATTATTTTTTATATTTCTGTTTTTTGACAAATGTTTTTGTTAAAGTTTTAACACCTTTAGTATTAATGTAACGTTTCAGTATTTTCATTTAAAATTGCAGTTTTAAATAATCAAAGTAATCTCTAATTTATAAGCTTTAAATACAGGCTGTTTCTAAATTGACAGATTATTGGGTCGATTCTGAGTTCTGATTGTAAAATTGTAAGTTCGTAGACTTATGTCAATTCTTAGTGTTCATCTAAAGCCTGACGAGGATCATAGCATTTGACAGACAAACTATTGCTATGGCACATGCCCGAGTTACATGGTGCATGCGTGAGTTACATTGCCAAAGCGCGAGTTGCAGATAGTTACGAGCCTCTACGAGAGTACCAAACCTGACCGGAAATAAATTTATTATAAATAACTCCTAACGATTTTACCAAAGCGCTCAGAATACCACTTTTACGATACGATCTTCCGACTGCTACGTTGATGCACAGAATCGACCCATATTTCTCCTCTACCATTTTGGGAACTATATGAAGGGTTATCCAACCATTTTCGTTGTGTGATTACTATTTTTTATAGACTGTAATTGCAATCTACCATTAAATGGATAAAAATAAGAATTTATTAATTTTATAGAATATATTCTTATTATATAACTTTTACATTAACCGAGAAGGGAACAGAATAGCTGAGTGGTAAAATGCAGAATCTGGGTCACTTAAAATATCTGATAAATATTTATTTGTATCAACTTCAACACTCTTTTAGGCACACTCACAGTCAGGAGCTCGGTGGTATAGGTCCAGGTATTTCTTGAAGGTTGGTATGATACTCCTATTTTCCAGAGAGATGGTATTTTCGTTTTTCTACAGATTTTGACCACACATAATCTGAGTTGTTTCAATCTCAGTAGACAATTTCCTCAAGTGATCCAAATTTTTCTTGTTGAAGGTGAATAATTTACAAGTTCTATCGTGTACACCTCTTCAAAGTAGTTTGCAAACCATTCTAAAATGTCAGCAGGATTGGGCAATATTGATCCTTGAGCCTTAATTGAATAAGATGGAACAGTTGTGTTAGTGGTTTAGTTTTTGATGTACTTACTACCAGTCGGCACTCTTTGTTTTTCATATTTTGAAGTGAGTATGTTCAATATATTTCTAAATAACAATAATTATATTTCGTGGGTGTATTACCTGAGTTGTTTCCGCTAGTGCATGTTTGTCCAGCCTACTGCCCCTGACCTAATTGTGTCAACAATTTTCATATTCAGCCATAGAGCTTTAAAATCACGGTCCTGGAATTCGTGTATCATGGCAGTAACAGAGTCCAGGACTGTGTTATCAGAGAGTCAGGGATGATGTTATTCAACCATGACTATGATGTCAGTTTTAACTTCTAGGAGAAATTTTGGGACAATCGATAAAACATTTATGTACATAAGGTATAATCAAGGGTGTTCTGTTTATATATTTAAGTGTGAGATTCGGATTTGTTTCTTCAGCTCTTTTGTTCAAGTTCCTTCAGCCATTTTCTTTATAATGGGGTAAAGTAATTATTTATCCTGATTCCTGGCATAATTTCAGCATCTTTTGGTAGATTTTAATTGATTTTTAACAAGTAAATGGCTTTGGCCATCCACCAAGCATGGTGTGTAGGTCTAGGAGCAATACGCTCGACGCGACCCCTCGGAGTAAGTTATAGTTGTTGTCAATAAAAAATACATTTTTATGTTATGTTATGCATTTTGAAATCAGCATCAAGACAATGTGGTTTTAAATGACATTTGAGAATTATTGCTATTCGCACCGGCATTTCTCGAAATAGTTCCGGAAATTCTACTGAAATTTAATTCTCTAACTTCTCACGTCACTGACGTGATAACTGTGGATCATTTTTTGCCCTTTATTAAAACTTTTTTTCAACAAATCTAATTTAGCTGGTAGAAAACTGCAAACTCAACTTTAAAATCTTAAATAGAAACCTCCATTTTTCATTGTAAATTTAGCTTTTATGGATAAAAATACATAACTTTTACTTGCAACAGGAAAAAATTATCGCTTGATTTGTTTTTTGTGCGATTACAGCGCCATCCACGATGTCTACAAAAATGTATTTCTAGTAAAATTTATGTATTCTTCTTCCCACAATCCAAATCTGCAATAAAAAGTCGAGATTTCAGTTTTGAAATTTAAAGTGAGGTGTGGCAAGGGGCAACTTTAAGTTTTCAAAATGCAAGCCCCACTTTTTATTGTGTGGAAAACAATACACACATTTTACACAAATCATTTTTATGTAATCATCGTAGTTGACGATGTAATATCAGGAAAAACAAATGTTTCGATAATTTTTTCCTGGCCTTGTAGCGCCACCTATGATGATTACAAAAAAATGTTTCAAGTATTTGTATCCCTTAAATCTGAATTTGTTATGGGTTTCCAATTAAGATTTCAAAGTTTGATTCCTATTTAAAATTTAAGGTGTTGATTTCAATGGGGATATTGCTAGTATAAAATAAAAGAAAAAAGTTGGACAGATTTCCAGAATGTTGGACCCTAATAATGTAGTGAAGAGCTTATTTGCCAATTTAGAAATACTTATTATCAAAATAATGATTTATGATAAATATTTAAGGCTTTTTTTTGCTTTTTTAAATATAAGTAAAAAAAATACAGATTTTGCTCCAAGACATATTTTCCGCTCTTTGTATATTAGTAAAGTACCATATATAACAGTGTATAAGGCGCAATTTTTTAAAATGCATTTGATACTTTGGAAATACTTTTGTATCTGGTAGCATACAAGATAACCTCAAGTTTAAGGTGTAATTTGTGGTTCTTATAGGTTGTCTTATATGCCAGTGTTTATGGTATTTATCAGACAGGCTTTTTAATTTTATTGTTTTCAAATTTTTGCATCATCTTACATATAATCACATTAAAAAAAGGTATTTGTCCGATATTTCAAAAAACTGAGCACTAAAGGAATAAAAATTGTAGATTATATTTACTACATTATGCAACTCATTTTAATCTTGCAATTTGAAAATCACACAATAGATCATTCTAATCACGTTGAAAGAGCCACGTCAACCCTGGTGGTATAAACCATATGTTCCAATGTCAATTTCTTTTTTGTGTTTAGTAAAATCGTAACATAAAACTTCAAGTGACTAAAACATATAGACGCGTAACGTCGTATTTGATATACAACACATGTACCAATTATATCCAAAATTTTATTCAAAATTCAATGGCAACCTATCTTTTAATCAGTAGGCCCAAGGGGGCTGAGCTTGACGTTATATTAGAGTGATCTATTTAATAGATACTATTACATACAAATGAGTTCCTATATGAATTGAACTGATAATTTTTAATTTATCAACAAATAAATGAATCATTGATTAAAAAAAATTGTACAAAACTTCTGATACTATTTATTAAGGATATTCCGTTGTGTGCTTATAGAATTATATAAGTTGCTTAGTTATAAATGGATGTGACTGTCATAATTCCAGTGCTGCACTTACTTATTTGAAGGCCAACGCCACAAAAATATTTTTACGTTAACAGCAAAATAAAATTATTTAAATAAATTACAACAATAGAATTGGGAATATAAAAAAAGATGAAAGTGACATAAAGTTGAGTTGTAGTGTTTTTGTCCACAAGGTATTTAAAATGGATCAGTTTACTCACGTTGAGGTCAATTAATGGCTCATGAGCGTTGCGACTTTTCACTGTGGCTTGAACAAGTTTATTTGTATGCACACTAATACAGGCCTGGTAGCGTGTACTCTGTGAGTTGATTTCTTCTATCAATGATGATTTTATATGCAGATTTTAGCAGATAACTTCATTCAACACAATCCATGAACGTTGATAATTGATTGTAGAATTTTTGATTGGAAGCGCTGAATCTTTACTATGTTGATTTTAGTTGTAAACCTCCAGAGTTGGATACCAAATGTCCAAACTCCTGTTATAATAGCTTTGTAAGCAAGATTCTTATCCTTAATTAAGAGTTGTGACTTTTGCAATAAATTAGATGCAATTGTAGATGCTTGCTCCATATATGTTTGGCCCACATCTTTGTTTTGTGGTAGAATGGTTTTATTTAGGGACACTGGAGGACAAACCACTTTCTTGAGCAGTGTTTACTTTGATACGTCAGAGTTACCATTCCTTAATTTTTAGTAAGTGACTGTGGAGATTTTATTTTGAGGCGTTAAGCTTGGCGAGTTGATATGCTGCATAAGGATAGGCCCAAAGACACTTCCTTGCAGAACACCTGATAGAATTGAGAAGAAAACTTTGCCAATTGAGTGGAGTTGGTTTTTTTTAATTTAGTATTTAACTCCTTCATGTCAGACCTTATCAAAGGCTTGTGTTATATCTAAAACTATTACATCCTATGATGCTACATTACATGATCATTATGAAATGCATATTCCCGCACATTTTGGAGTCTTTCTACTTACATTTTTGTGGATAATATTGATATTTTTTTAAAAATTTAAAGCGATTTAGATAACTTTGGTCAGATTTAGGCAATTTTTGTTAAAGTTTAAGTAATTTTTGTTACAATTGTAATAATTTTGGTTTTATTTATTTGATATTGATTATAATGTAAATAATTGCGTTTACCGTGACTTTGGTTAAACTTTATCGATTTTTAGCGCCCATTGGCACAATGCGCGTGAACCCCCATATCCCTATGCTACACTACTATACCTTTTATTTATTATTAAGGGGAAATGCTTTATGTACTCTCATTCTACATGAGGGGTGAGGGATCCTTTTTTATTCTTTCTACTTCTACCCACTAAAACTGACTTCTGTCTTAAGCTTTTTTTGTCTTTCTGTGATATTATGTACCTAGTGCTATTCTCTCGTTTTCCTTTCTCTGTAGTATTTCTGCCATCATTTTTTTAATTGTGTGCCATCCTTGTTCATTTGACAGCATCAGGTGTACTATATTTTGAGGTTCCAGGTTCCCCTGGGCCTTTTTCCTAGCTTATTCGCACTATGTGCATATAATTATTATGTATTCCGCTGTGTTAATATTTCCCCAATAAACGCATTTATCATTGTGTGCTCTTCCAAATTTATAAAAGTAGCACTTGAAACAACTGTGTCCTGTTGGCATTTGGGTTGGGTGGTAATTGACTTGTTTTTTTTATCCATTTCCTTATGTCTGGTATTAATTTGTGGCTCCACGCCCTATATACTTTCTTCAAGCTCTTCATTTGGTTTAGTCCATTGGTTTTCTTTAAACTTTTTAATGAGACTTTCTTTGTTTTTGTAAGCTGTTGGCGATACAGCTCTTTCTTTTGTAGGCCATTTCTTTTGTCCACCTGGACACTTATTTATTCCGTCTGCTTTCAGATATAGTAGGTATTGTCTCATTGCATGTGTTACTTATGAGTTTTGTCAGGATTTTGTTATTAGCTTTACATTGTCACATTTTATCTTTATTAGTTCTTTGAATGTGTTTATGTTCTTTCTTAGGTTCAACCCTTTCTTGTTCCTGGTATTTTCCGTTTTATACGGCTTCTGAGGACGCTCCTCGCTCACTTGGTAGCTAATGCATTTGTGTTTATTACTATCATTCCTTTTTCTTCTATCCATTTATAGTAGTTTACCCCTTGCATTCTCTATTTAGAGCTCCTTTAACTCGATGTTTAACTCTCACCTAGTTTTCTTGTATGTGAGTCTAGCCTATTAACGAAGTTAGTAAAGTTCTTCAGTTTACACTTTAGAGAGATGTAGCATGAGAGGATCCTTAAATTTTTCACATCAATTCTAAAAGCTATTCAGGTTTCTATTTAATATTTTGATGTCCGCGTGTTGATTTTTATCGCCTTTCGGCTATTTATTTGTTTCAGTTATTAGTGGGATGTCTATTTTTTTTGTATTGGCCGCCGCTTGCAGAAGGTCGTGTGCTTCCTAAGTAAATCTGTAATATCTTGAATTTTTATGCTCTGTTCCTACTGTGCTGCTTTTTCTTCACTCAACTAGCTTCTGTGTTCTTGCGCCGGGTTGGCGTTTTCCTTTTTTGTTTTTTCTTATCCTTGATGGTTCTTACCAGGTCCCTATATCTGGGGCACGCCATAGAGTCCATTTTATGCTCTTCTTCTTTGCATTCTGCGCAGCTACTTTTTTTTGCAGGTTCTCGCTAGATGTCCTACTATCAGGCATCTGAGGCATTTGATTCCTACCGTTTTTTTCTCTTTGCATATTTTTTGTGTGTGTCCGGATCTAAGGCATGTGCTGCATCTTACTGGGGGGACTATTTTTTCTATTATTTTTCCACTAGTCCAACCTATTTTTATTGAGCCTTTTTTAATTAGTGTTTCCGCGTCGTTCTCTTTGACCCTTATCGTGGTACTATATTTTTCTTTCCTGCTACGTCCATTCCCATTTCCTTCATTTTATGTTTAACCCCCTTCCTCGTGTTTGTTTCATTCAGTTCTGTTACGATTATCACTTTGTTTTTTGACTGAGTTGTTATATTAACTTCAATATTTTTTTTTCATTCTCTTTTTGATTTGCTACTTAAATTCCTGTGTTCCCTTTTAATTAATTTTCTTACTTCTATCGCCAGTTTTTTAGTATTTTTTATGACGTTTACCATGTCACCTGTGTAGCTCAGCGGTTTAGGCATTAGACAGCTGAGCTCCAGATCGTGATCCGGAATTAGATGAGAAATCATGTAACTCCAGTGGTTCGGATTCCATGTTAAACTGTAGGTCCACCTCTAATGTTTGTTGCCAGCTTTAGGCAGAAAAGGGGCCATGGAAATGGAATATATTTTTGATGCACTTCCACGTTCTTGTTTGGTATATGAACTGAAATCTTTCTCTCTGTTCATGTCTTCAATTGTTTTTCTGATTATCTAATATTCTTCTTCTTCAGATTTACTACTCGTTACCTCCGTAACTCTCTTCGTGTATTTTATTGTTTCGATGTTCTTTAGCACTTTTGTGGTTACCACCATCGTCCCTATTTCGCCGTCTGCTTTCGTAATATCTGGGTATTAATTTTTAATCATGTTTGGTTTTACTTTTTCCATGTTGGTGTAATCATTCCCTACCCAGACCAGAAAGTCAGTGTCTGGTTTTTGTCCGTATGTATCATTTTTTTCAGATTTGGTTCTTTCAAATAGTTTTCCTGGTCATTTAATGTTCCTAATTTCCTTGAATTCTTTGTATGTGTTACCTTCCTTCACTTTTTGTATATTTATTTTTTCTATTTCCCGCCTAGCTTCTTCTTCGGGTAGTTCTGTCTTTGTCTGGGTCCCGCTTTCCGATGTGGTTATTTATATCTCAGTATTCTCGCTGGGATATCTTAAGCTCCGCTCTTAGTTGTTTATTTTTTCTTCCTATTGTCTCTGAGAAGTCCTGGCCAATAATAAACTTCTTCTCATGAAAGGGTTCGTATATTTTTGGTCGGTTGCTCAGCCCACTGTTTTGATTCCAGAGGCTGTTTCCAGCCCCGCGTCCTGGGGCGCTCCTAATAGCGTAGGTCCAGAAAAAAACAAGAATTAGCCCGAGTGTGGCTGACAGTTCAAGGAGAAAAAGAAAAAATAAGAGTAAAACCAGTAGTGCTTTGCGGTAATCTGCCTGCTCGCCCCCAACTGAGATCCGGCATAAAACCTAGCCTCACTTTCGGGTCTCATGGCCTGTTATCGAGCCTTCCAACCACAACAAGGTGGGATGGATGCCACTATATCTAACGTTAACTTAACTTGATACTTCTGGCTCCCGCTTTTCCATTTTGAAATTATGGGAACCCTATTTGAATCCAATATATCGTTTCTGTTTGAAAATATTGGAATAAAAGAAAAAACTTTTATACCAAAGCCACAATTCCGAAATTAAACTAAAAACTTCAAGTTATTTATTTCAGCAACTTATTTTAAACATTTGAACAAAATCTGACATTTACTAGGCATTCTAGGGAATATCCTTAAATAATGATTTTTTTTTTCATCTGCAGAAGCTATAATTTAATTTACCATAAAAACATCTTATAAATCTAATTCAGTAGTAATTCATTTGTGCAAAAATTAAGTTTTAATTTATTATAAGTGCAGTTTTTAATTCAAATCTTAAGTGCATATCATATGTAACTTGGGTAGTATTAATTTAATTGTAAGCTATCATGACTTGATTCCATGTAATTTTTTTTTACTTTCGCATGTAGATTTACTTGTTTTTGCGAGCGAAATGCTGGCAACAGCTAATAAATTTACGTGACTTAAACCTGCAAGTAAGAATATTTACCTGGGTACAATTCTTTAAAATCAAAAAGTTTTCCGTTTTATTAATATCTTTTATTAGTACTGAAACGATTCACTAGACCAGAACTAAAAAAATTTTTTATTCAATTTTTTAAAGTAAATGAACTACCCTATAGATGTGTTATCGCACCTGTTTTGTCATTTATAATGATTATTATATAAGGCATAAAAATATTTGCTTTGACATATTATGTAATTTCACTCGAAATTAAAATTGCACATACATATTAATTTTACAATATCTCTAACCATTCCTTTTATATAATGAACATTTATATATTTGTACAAACTAGAAATTATTTTCTAATGAAACTCACAAATTTATATTTATTTAATTATTGTTAATCCAATTATTTCATGTCTATTTTTATATTTGAATACTGAATATTTATTTTTATTCCATGAAGCTCTGTTTTTATAAATCATTTGGTTGTAAGCATAAAAACATAATCTAGTCAAAATCAAATTAAAATTTAGGATACCCTTTTTAAAAATAAAGAAATCCTACATCCAAATAGTATATTCGGCTATAGTTACTGAAAAGTTAGTTGTATCAAAGTGGAGGATTTCCCGATGTGAATTTAGAACCTGCCCAACCTGTGCAATGTGCATAATGCCTGATATCTGGACAAAGAACATAAAATACAAAGAATTCCAAATGTTTGGCTATACATAAAAAATGAGCTCTAAATTGATACTTGGCCATAAAAAGAAAATGCTGTTTTAGCGAATAGCTTTTTAAAAAGCAAGGAATTAGTGTATTGGAAAATATCAACAATTTATGTAGTTTTATAAAAATATAATTTTTTTCAAGTACATATAATTATTTGATTTTGACTAGGGCTACCAGATAAAGGTATAATTTGAGTGAAATGTTTTTCTTATTTTAATCCTGAAATAAAATCCTTAAACAATGTACTTGCTCTTTTATTACATGTATTTGGAGGATGTTGCATTCATGTAAATATCGCGGTACTCGACGTTTCGGCTTTGGACACCTCGGCGCCGTGACATTTCGGCTCTGGTTATTTCGACTTGGTCGTTTCGGCTTTGGTCAACTCGGCGCCGTGACAGCTCAGCACCGAGACATTTTGGCCGGGAGCCGAAAGTTCCTAGGTGACCAAAGCCGAAGTGTCCGTGTCCGTAAATATAGATAGTAAAAGGTAATATAATATATAGCTAATATAATAGATATTATAGTCTCATTCCTGTTAGGACCATTTAAGGTGCAGTTTTAACATTACTATCAGAAAGCTATTTTACATTTCTATATTATTATTTAATTCCAAAATAACCACCTGATAGCACTGTAAAAAACTGCAGCTTAAATGTTTAGAAATTTCATAAATAGCAAAGATTTAAACCAATTTAAAGAAGATTACAAATGAATAATCATTGCGGTAACATAAATTTTTCAATTGCCAACCTAGTGCCTAAAAATATTGCAACTCTTGTCCCTTGTACGAAATCGAAAAACCATAGAGTAACTAAAAACCACTAAAAACTTAAATCAGCAAATTTTGTGAATTTCTTTTTAGTTAGCCTGGGTTCAAACTAAAACTGTTTAACAAATTTTTTTAACAGGTAGTGACATCTGTGTACACGACTTATGTTGATCAAAGTTTTAAAAATACTTTTAGGTTTGCGTCTTTGCTAACTATTATCTGTAAATTTGGTTAAATATTCGAAAACATGACAAGGATGAATAACAAAAGGAATTTATTTAAATAAAGATTCTTTTCCTATAATTCCTAATTTTGTGACATATATAAATTTTTATTCACATTATTACAATAGATTTAGAACTTTTTTTCTTTTCTGCATTTCTTTAGTTCCTGTCTTCTTTATGTATTTTGATAAATGTAACGAAGTCGTAATTAATTTAGCTCCGCTTCGGGTATGATGCCTTTTCTTCTTCTAGTACCGTGTCCGTTACCGAACGTTGGCTACCATTCTGGCTATTATAACTTTATTGACTGCCGCTCAAAATAGGGATGTGATGGACTTATGGAACCAATCGCGGAGGTTCTTTAGCCAGGATGTTCTTCTTCGGCTTGGTTCTCTTCTTTCTACTATTTTGCCTTGTATTATAAGGCGAAGAATTTCGTATCTTTCTGAATGTCGCATCACATGCACAAAGTATTCCAGTTTACGTATCTTAACTGTTTTCATTATTTTCGTATCCTTGCCCATGCGCAGCAAGACGTCTTAATTTCGGACCCTGTCGACCCAGCTAATGCAGAGTATTCTCCGGTACACCCACATTTCGAAGGCTTCGAGTTTCTTTAGTAGATAGGTGATACCACAGATAAGTATATATACAATACTTTGTGGTGATACTGTTGGTCTTTTCAAGTAAAATTCCATATGCTGTAATAG